>CAADRB010000038.1:731885-799356 GCA_900708905.1 Hymenolepis diminuta | reverse complement strand
GAGGGGAGATAAATATATATTTAATTTTTGAATTATATAATTAACTAACTTATGTTGTTATACCAAATAAAGTCTCTGTAAATATGATTGTTGGATGGATAATGCATTGCATTAGGACCTATCTACAAAAACTCCGAAGATCCCCAGAGAACACGTCTTATTTAAATCATTTCATATTATGACGTGTCCATTACACATTATTAGATAAGCAAGCAGGGCACATCTGACAGTATTTCTGAAGTTAATTATATTTGAGTCATCCTGTCTCAATGAGCATTTATTATATGGTACGAAAGTGAGAGTCCAGGTATAAAAGATAGGGCCACTCCACTTTAAAATTTGTGCGTTTCCAAATGTGCACCTATTTCATCTATCAAGCATGTTAGGACTGATCTTTAGTGGAAAATATCACCTATCACTACCCTTTTGTCACTTAAATAATAAATAAATTCTGCTCTTCCCCCATAGGACTTGAAAAACTCGAAGGTCTGCATCCCTCTGTCTAAATCGTGTATCAGTAAAAGATACCGTTGTCTTCTGTTCTGGTTATTTACAGAACGACACTAAAAAATACTAAATTTCAAAATATGTTTAGCCATCAAATTTTAATCTTCGCTTCGCCATGCACTTAACCGTTTTTATTATTTCACTGAAAATATTTTAAGATACTTCAAGTATTGAAAAATGTTAAAATAAATTAAATTTCTCGATTTACGAAATGCAAAATGTTCCACTTCACAGCAATTCAAGCGACATTGATAAAGTATTTGAACTCTTATACGCTTTACCTCAAACAGAAATTCATCATATTCACCGTCTTTTAATTTCGTCATCTTTTTGATGTCATTTTCTGATGTCGTATTTTGAACTCCTTTGAATCTTCAATATCAAAAATTAAACTTACCTACTTCTAGTCAGTTTCCTCTAAAAAATGAATGAGCACCGAAGTTAGCCCTTATTAACAACAGTCATCAACGATAATCTGAATAACTTTGAAAACGGCTCTGGATAAAGCATTCTCCCCAAAGTTTTGGATTTCACATTTCTACCAATTAATCTCGTTAGTGGTTTACACTTAGTCTTAATTATTACCCTAAATAGGTTGCCGAGATGTTCCAGTTTTCTATCTACTGCATATAGACATTCACTCTCTTCCGCCTATAACATATTACCAGTTCTTAAAATATTTATCGATCTTTTCTAATTACCCACCTTGTTTATAGTAAATTTTTCTCTACTCTGCCTATTGTGTTTGAAGTTTACTACCTATAAAGTATATTTTTCATTCCATTTTGTTTCGGCTGAGATTTGTAGAAGATTTGGTTGGCTATTGCATGTCACATAAATTTGATGAGTACTAACCCGAAGACTCGCTGTATCACTCATGAAATTTATCAATTTGATAAACTTTTTTGTCCTTCTTACTTTCAGTACAGATAAAGTTTTAGAAAACCATGTTTATGCAAATTTAAAATATAACTCTTCATTGGTAGGGCGAAGAAGACATACAACCACCATTTCGATTTCTATTATTAATTTCGCAATCGCAGTATGTGAGTACAGCGGTCCTATGATTCAGTTTTATTAGCTAAGTAATATAGGCATTCCAGTTAGTAATAAGAAGCGCTAATCGCATATAGCAGCAGTCTCTTCTCGATATATTAATTCCATATCGGAAGTTTCCTTCCATCGTTTTTCCATAAACCCTTTTTGTATCCCTCAAAATATGACGGCTGATCGATTTTAAATAACAGAATTAGCGGTAGACGCGGTGTGCATCAAATGCATATGGTATTACGTAACCTATCTCTATCTGCTATTCCACCCAAAAACCAAATGCGACCATCTCGTAGGTAGGCGTCAACACTTTTTGCGGCCATACCCATTACCAGAGCTGTTTGACGAAATTAACCTAGCTTCCTTGTAAGCGCTCTGTGTGTGCTGACTCACTCGCATGGGCGTCAACGACTCTTCCTTCGCAATAGGCGTTACGCAACTAGCGATGACACTTCCCGCCGTCTTGGTTTTTCATCATATTTCTGCACCGTATGGTTCTACATTGGATTTTGTTTTGATATTTTTATTGTTTTGCTTATTGAAATTTTTTTATAAAAATTTATTAAATTTTGAGACGAAAACGAAGTTTTAGTTAATTCCAGAAGCGTCCCCTTCTGTCAAGCCCTTTAAACGTTTAAAAGCTGGACGTTTTGATAACTTGATAATGGCAACATTTAGTGCGCTAAAAACTAATATGAGGCGAATTTATTGTCAAATCACGTCTTTAACAGTAAAATTACTAAACATTTAACAGAAAACCTGCCTTCAATTGACAGATATGGAGATCATAATTGGCAGGTGTCTTGAAAAGAAGTGTTTGCCTATTTACTATCCTTTTTGGACAGCACTCATGGTTTTTTAGGAGTAAGAAAAGTAAATAAACAAAACAGAGAGATATTTGAAAAACGCTCATATGACTTCACTTAGATGGAGAAAGGATAACTTGGAACCGCTCTTACGAGAAGCTGACATTCTATCATCTCTCTTTACCAACATAGTTCATTGGTGCCGTTGGATGTGCACCGATGGGGGCCAATTTTTGGACGGTACATAAAAAAGCATAAGCGTCTTATTAAGCTTATATACATTGTAAATATGCATTATAAATTATAAAATTAATTTTTTGGTTTAAAGGCTAGTAAATTTATTAAGTTTGCACTCTTTGTACTGGGTAATAAATTTTTGCTTTTCAAATTAACATTAAAATTTAATGCCCATATACTTTATGTCGCAAGACTGAAAATGTCTCCGAGAGTTTATAAGCAAACTATAGATTTAAGAAGGAAAATGAAGAGGAGTCTATCAAATTTTAAGTTTTTCCGAGTTAAAAACCTGAAATTTCATCAAGAATTTATAGAATAACGGACTTGTAACGGTTTGAACACTCTTCGTTCTGTGTTCAGATAAAACAGAAGGACATGAAATTTTTCAAGATCAGTTCTTTTTAGCCTTCAAAAATGATAAGAATAGAAATGGAGCGCCAGTTAAAGACGTGAACCTAACTGAGATAATTTTTCATTTTTCAGCCTCACTCAGTTGTGAAAATGGATCCTCACATGGTGAGGGCATTCTGCGCCGCGAATGAAGAATCACTTAGAATTTGGTGTTCCTTACTTCGGATCATTTTGGTAAGACCTGTATTTTTATTTAAGATAATTTATCCAATTAAAATGATCTTCCAATATTGCTATTGAAGGAACAAGTTGAAATGGAGAAGCCATTTTGAAATATTGATATCGGAAAAGAGCTTACACCCAAATTTGACAAAATTTAACCATTAAACAGTTGCCTCATCTTATGGCAGTAGAGTTGCTAATTGAGATATGTGACGTTTTAATTAACTTCTTCCTGATTATTGAATAGTGAAACTGTAAGGAACTCTGTATTTTATTATAACTTCAATGATAAAGATGAAATTAGCAAACAGTAAGGATTTGAACAGAAAGAAACGGAACTTCATAATAATTATTATCTTCAAGCTGACCTATCAACTTATTCGGTATAGAAAAATTTTATAGAAATAGCTATTAATGCTTGTCAGTTAATATGCAGGAAATCAAGCTCATAAATTTAGATAAATATTTAAGAACGTCCATCAATCATTTAATGATTTTATCAAAGCAGGACTTAGATGATGGAGAAAGATAAGAATTGTGCACATTTTGTCATAATTGGTATGATTTTCTCTATAGCCTAAGATTAAATATCATCATTTTTTGTTAAACAGATGGGTCCTAGATTGCTACAGACCTATCGTCAGCGACTAGCAGCTTGTGCCTTGAATTATCAACTATCTCCAGAAGACACTGCAACGGGGAATGAAGATAGCACGTTGACCGACGGAAATCTGGCAGAGATGGTTCGACAAAAGTACGCACGAGAAAGCAACCTCTACTCAGGAGCTGGTGTGCGGGAGAGCGCCCGACAGTACGCTCGACTTCCCGCAGTCGCTAGAGCTCGTTCCGTATCTCAAATCCAAGCGCATATCGCAAATCGACAGGGCAGTCTCAGTTGCAGTCAGGTTTCTCTTATCCCCGCAGATCAATTCAGATCTAGCGTTGGGGATCTTGGATTTGTTTCAGGTGAGCTTTTCTCGGTTGTATTTACTTCTTAATAAAAGAGGACCTGGATAATGCCTTTTAGCGTGAGAAACCACACAATTCGATAAAAGTATGCACTCTGTGAGTTAAATTTGCAGTTTAAGGACAATATAGATTTTATTACTTTCCCATAGATTTTAGTTTCCATGAGAAACCGCGAAAAGACCTGAAACAAGTACAACGTTTTTCATTATTCACAGAGGGAATTTCGGTTTATGTTATATGATTTAAAAATAATCTGCATTTATGCATCATTAAAATTAAGAGATTTAAACAGTAGATTAAATGTTTGTCTTTTATCTGCATAGAGCAATTTAAATAATACAAAATCACGATTGATAAACACAGTTATGCACAAGCCCTATTTATTTCATTTTCCACAACCTAAACTAAAATAACTTAAAAATAAAACAAATTGAATGATGTTATTCGTCATTTTAACAGCTGACATTTAAAACATTAAAGATGAAAAATCCTTGTTCTGACATTGAACAAACTTCCATTTTAAAAATTTCAGAAGATCTTTTGCCTTATCTCATCGACAGACTATAATGCTAGTATCCTCAAACTTGGTTGAGTTTTATTATTTCTGAGAAATTACTTTATAATGATAAAAATTTCAATATTCTTTTTTTAAACACATTCTCCAATTATTTTATATTTTGTGGATGAAGTAAAATAGAGGGTTATTTATGCAAATATTTATTTTACGCTACAGGAAGGGCTGATGTAGGTCGAACGTTAAGTATGAATGAGCTCAACGCTGTCGATCAAAAACTTGCAGCCTCCAGCACTCAGAGTTTGAATGCCTCCCAATGTATCTCCTCTCTGCTGAATCCCCTAAGATGGTCTCGACGGAACATTGATGAAGCAGTCACACCGCAACCAATGCGTCGAGTTGCCTCTCGAAAGGGTCCAGCAGCACGAAAGTGTAATCGGTCGACGGGAAATCTCCACCGACCCCACTCAATCTCCCCCTCATCCTCTGTTTTCTTCCTCCCACCTGCCAACTGTGATGCAAGTGCTCGAACTTCTGCCGCGGTGGAAGATGACATCATGACAACCTCTCAGCACAACCTCCAGGAGCCGATGAACCAGTCGCAGACACTTCAGATACCAGCAACTCCCATGTTAATCAACAATTCAGGTCAACAGCAGCGACCAGGTGGACCACCGATGCCTCATTCACCTAGACGCTCTGGTCACTTTGCTGGAATTCGACCCCAACTCTTGCCCTCCCAACTTTCACCTGTAGCACTTTGAGATTTAATGCAACCTAGAATGCAATTTAATTGCCTTTTCTCTTTCTACCCAAATCCCCTTTGTCTTCTTTCTTGTACAGAACGAAAGTTGATTTGTTTCCTCAGGCATACACATTAATACTGATTATCTATCCTATTTTAGACTGAAGAAGTATAGTACTTATTACTAATTAAGCATTATTTCGTGGATGATTGGGATTGGGAATTTTTTATTTTTTAATCAATTTGATAACCATTTAGATAATCTAAACATAACTTTCTTAGTATTTTCCATCAGACACAAAAAGAACTTTCTAAACTGGCATTTAAATATGGTGGGCAAACTTTAAAACTCAAAGAATAGAGCATATTAGGGTAACATATTTCTCAGAGGGGATTTGCCATTATTTTTGTTTTGAAAGTGAAATATTTTTAAGCAAGGACTTGTTCAAGAAGGCAATTTTGGGAAAAAATTGACGCGGTTTAGCACTTATACTAAATTATTTAGGTTTTGAATAAGATAACAGCCCTTAACGTTGAGAACATCATTTAATTTCCCTTGAAGATTCCATCAGAGGTGTTGGTAGGCAAATAAGATTTAAAGATGCTATTTTTCTTTCCTATATACAGGGATTATCCAGGCATGAAATAATCGATACCTTGAATTCGTCTATTAACTTGCTAAAATGTAAGTATTAAATTATTGGAGGATAAATAGAACCTTTTTTTCCGAATAAAATTTAATTTTTAATTACATTATGGAATATGTAAGCTATACTTTTTAGCAAATTTATGCTGAAATTCTCCCCTACATGCTGGTAAATTCAGGTTTCATTGCGATTTCAATCCTCATAATGGCCACCAATCTCGTCCTTTGGGTGTGTCAATATATTTCTGCTTCACATATAGTCGACAAATTAAATACGAGCATTAAATTTCAAAATTTAGTAATACGAATTTTGGTACATTTATAATATTTTCTATCACAAAAATACTATCTCATAGAAAGCTAAAGGAGGAAACGCCGAAATGCATAATAATAAAAGAACAAGGTCACACTTAAATCGAAAAAAATGGGAAAGATATTTTATTTGAATAGTATTTAAAAGAACTTAAGTCGTTTTGAATTTTTGAATTTTGTATTTAAAATTGTTGCGAATTAAGTTTTCTTCATATGTAGCAAAAATTATTAAAATATTTACCGTGAGCACAGATAAATAAAAGGGCCTATACAAACAGGCCCTTGATTAGTACTCTTAGGAGCCCACTAGCTGCAGGCAATTACAACAAGCCTCTAACATAGTTCTTAAGTATAAATTGTGTTCAAAATCAGCTAGGCTACGTCTGAAGTGGTGAGAACACAGAAGTTATATTGAAGATAGCGTCTACTCCAAATGCTTACCAATTGTGAGTATAATTAACATTATGTTGCAAGAATATTGATCTGCATGCACGCCTGCGCTTGATCGATATGCGACAAATAGCAAGACCGTACTTTCCAAAGTCTTCTATTGTGTAAGGTCCCTGTGGACAGCCTTGATAGCGTTGTACACTCCCCACTAGCACATCTTATGGAGAAATAGAAATAATGAATTTACATTATAGGTCTAGGAAAAAATCCCTCAGATTCAAATATATTTACGGTAAATATATTTCCAAAATCACTTGAAATATATCATTTAATATGAAAATATGATTTACTAACATCTTTATCTTATTTCGGTTTGTGATGCAAGCCTTGATGTTGGCATTTAGAAGTGAGATTCTATCGAAGTAATTTATATATCTTACTTCGATATTTACTAAAGTAGATTGAAAATGATAACTCCCTAAAACGTGATCAAGAGCGTATCAACTTATTGGCCAACTAAAATGGGGATAGATTATTACGTAAGTGTAAGTTTAGAATCATTCAATGACCGTCAAATCCGAGATTTAAATTAAAAGCTACACTATCTAAATTGAAGTTTTGAACTGTAGGTAAGTGCGTGCATAAATTTCGAATTTTGTATGAAGCTTTATGCTCAGTGTTCCTTTTCCACCTATTTTTATGAAAACCGATTAATAGATAGTTTCTGTAAATTTTAAAATAGGACCTGCATATAAACTGATTTCAAGGGTTTCATTGTAACTCAATGTCATTACAAAATACAACAACTTTGTTATTTGGTTATCTGAATGATGTAATATTAATAAATAATATTAGAAAATGATGTGTGTTGAATTTTCTTAATTTTTTTATTTTTCTGAATGCATAACCAACAGATGCCAGTTCTAGGAGAGTATATCAAATTTAACATTTATTTATTCTGTCTGCAATGCAACTGAAAACCTATTTCAGCGATTTATCAAATGAAAATGTGCTTCTACACTGATTGCATGATGGTTATATCAATTACTTATTTCATTTGAAATCAACAGACAAACAGATTGAAGAAATTGGTCACCCGGCTTACAGAAAAATGCAAGTGCAGACCACAAAATGTTATAACTCCCTGGAAATTTTAGCCATTTGTTATGAGTTTGTAGGTGTTATAAACACAGAAAATGATAGTCTAGGCTAGATAGAACATTGCAATCCATTCAATAAATCATGAATCAGTTTAAGTATTGAAAACTGCTAATCATCTATATTTTTAGCAGTCTTATGAAGGATTCAACTTTTGATTCCACTTTATATTATAGTGGTAATAATAACAAGGATTTCCAGATCTAAATAGGAAAACGCTTTGTAGCACGTATCTTGAGTTAGTGGATGGCATCACTGTACATCTATGACGTAAAACTCGGGTTCTGACAACCCGGGTTATTAACCAAACTTAACCAGTGGGGTTGACCATTCCTCTCACTGGGTGTGCGCCGATGAACATTGAATCCGTAACATCTAATTTTACAGACGAGCATATTAACCACTGAGCTATATTTTTTATTCATACTTTTGTAAACTAGGGCTCTTTTATAGTGCCTTAATGCACGGATGGATAGTTTCTATCTATCAACCCCCTAGATTTCAATAAGTTACATTTGATTCAAACCTGATAAGGGAGAAGGTAGAAGGGTAGTTACTCCAAAACACGTTTTAACTAATGTATAATATATATATTAACACTAATTACATTTAAGTGAATGATTTTAGTGATCAAAGGACGGCTAGAGTGATAACTGCTTTGCCTCTGGTCTATTAGTTATCATTCCTTTAAGCCTGCTGACTCTCTACAACCTTATACATATCACTAAAATGCGTGCCTGATTCTATTCTTTACTCGACTGGAAGCAAGCCAAATTAGTAAAAAGGCAGAAAGTTTATAGTAAACATTTAATAATTTAATAGAGTGTTCAGTAACTGCATGGGTGCTATTAAATCTTTAAAGAAATATAACATAGTAAGTTTAAATATTCGTCAGCGTCTGTGTTGCTTCCGGTAGCTTCATAACAGATTTCATGTGTTCTTAGGTTTCACAGTTAAAGTTAGACTTAGAATATTAATGATAACTGGTAGAAAAATGAAAAATATTAGCCTAATAGTGGATTACTTTTGGGACAGATGCTGCTTGGAGAGTGAAGTAATGTACAAACGCAGTAGAAAATAAATATTACACAGTTAAATTATATCTGCCCAACGTGCAAGCACAGTATTGAGAAAGGAGAGAGGGGTGGATGTATGAAAGGAAAACCGCCGCCGTGCCAAGGGACGATAAAGAGTAAGTGGTGAGGAAGAAGAGCAAATGGAGGGGCAAAAAAAAGAATGGTTGCCACTACAATAATAGACTAATTAGGAAAATAAAGAAGAGAGAAAGAGGACTACAAACCGTCTCCTACTACTGTGCATGGTCTCGTCTCTAGGGATGGATGACGTTAAAAATAATCTGCGGTTGCTCCTGCACGCAACTTTAAGATTACGCAGTAATGGTGAATGAGAATTTGCAAAGAGGTGGGAGATCTGATGGCGATGAAATCAACTCCTTTATAGCCGTCACTGACAACGGTTTTGCAAGAGGATGTAAGTAACTTGGATCAGAGCAAAAATTCTTCATCTGCTTCCTTAATTGCGTCTGAAAAATGGATAAAGATGAACAAGTGATAGAGCAACTCATTGTAGAAAAAAATCAGACGCTAAATCCGAGGTTTAAATTTTCGAAAAATCGATTATTACAACTTGCATCCCATCACATGCAACAGTCAACACTCCTGAGCGTAAATTTAATTTTGTAAAGATGAAGAACAGAAACTCTTCTTGTAGATAACCAATATCACTGTAATTAATTTTTAACTGTAAAACTGTGGTAGATGGTATATTTTTCTAGATAATATTTTAGTGATTATAATTTATCGTAGAAATTAATTTCTCCTTAGGAATACTATTGTTTTTTATTGAATTAGTTTACTTGTTTGATGTGATAAAATTCCAAGTTATTTTGCTTATTTGAAACAAAACTGAGTGTCCCCCTTTTTTAAGGGTATAAATTTAATATATGGTTTACTATTCTTAAATTACCATAAGGAATGTTTGTGAATAAGAATTATTTTGAAAAGAAACAGTGCTAGATTATATTTCCACTTCAATATTTGCATCTTCAAGGGAAAATTTGTTATTAACTAAATAGAAACATGTTAGTTCGTCCAACTGTCAAGCTGTCAGGAACACCCTGCCCCGCATATTGATAAAAATGATGGACGACTTCGAGACAACTTGTGGGAATTACCAATTTGTGAAAAAGGCCTATATTACTTCTGAGCTTTGTATCAGCAAGACCCGAAGAAATCACCTTGTTGTTAAAATGGCGTTAGGTCAGTCTATTATTTTGTTCTTATAACCCACAGTTATAAAAAAGGTACAGTTTTTCATTATGAGAAGCAAATGAAATCGGCTAATAAAATGTCCGAAGAATGATAAAGTGGGGGGAGGGGATCAAAAAGATGCTGAAAACAACTCCAAGTATCAAAGAGAAAAGTTCATTTGACTTTTGATTTTAGCCTGTACATTACTTACTAAATGGGTAGTCCACGCTCCAAAATTCAGATTTCACTATTCGTCTAGTCACTTCAGAAATTCCCGAAGCTAAATTCGTACCGCATATTTATTACTCATTTTATTGGTGAAGTAATAAGTTAAGACTAATTATGGTTTTACTATTTGTAATATCCTCTTTGTTATTTAAGTTTCATAAAGTAGCCATCGTAAGTCATTGGAATGCGAAGAAAATTGCCTAAAAATCAAATAAACACGCATGACATTTCGGCTTTTTGCTGGCTGTGAAAGGCATTTATAACTCGATATAACGGGAGACTTTTTGCGTGTGATAAATACCACATAGCTAAATTTACTGCCATACTAGTCAGAGGTCTGTTGAAACTCCAACCTAAAGTAGTATTTTTGACTTTTAAGTAATGAGTCAGAAATTGCAATTAGTAAACATTGGTAACAGCTAAACATTTGTTAAACTCTTTTTGTAAGCGACTTATTATTAGCAAATATTTCCCTTTTTGACATAGTGAGAAATATTTAAGTAGTTAAATTTCCAAATATACATTTTTCTATTCTATATCCACTGTCTAAGAATAAGCATAAAGTACATATCATCTGTAATAGGGAAACTCTAAGGATTAATTATTGGTAAAGAAAATTAAAACTGGGCGTTCGAGCTATTTACTGATTGATTTATCATTTCATCCGTTTAAGATTACACTCCGTGTATATAAATAATAGACCCCGACATTTAAGGGATCTTATATTTTACTTTTTCTATTAGCCGCACGACTTTGCTGCAAGTGTAATTTTCATTTGATTTTGTCAATTATATTCTACATTTGTTGCATCTTGCCAATATCTACTATTTGATTTTAATTGCAAATTCAGTTATCCACATATATCACAACTGGCAGTTATGCAAATCTCCATCCAAATATTTCGTCTAGGGTCGATCTGAAGATTTTCAAGGTACTGTCTGTTAACTGTTGCTTATAAAGTGATGAATTGTTTGTTCATTCTTAATCCTTAGGTTTTATTTTTCACGTCATTAATTTGAAGAATTTCAGTTTAGATCACCGCATCTGCCCTCAGTTCAGGTGAAAAATTTCCATGACGTGCCTAATTTAATATTAAGTGACTTATAAAGCTCTTTTACAATATGTAGTCAAACGTTTAGATGACCTAATCACAGGGTTATCCTTAAATGAAAATTAAAACAATGTAAAGATATTGTTATAATCGTTAATTGCTATAAGATTAAGACAAAATCTTTTCCTTCTCATCACTGCAACTCTAACAATATGAGTAGTGCCTAAAGAGTTTCTTATATGCGGAATTACGACAGTGCAGACAAATTGGTCTCCGTTCTTGAAAACTGACACCGAGTAAAGCGGTTATCCTCTTTAAAACACTGCTTCATTCGGATAGAACATTCCCAGATGCTTCCGATCATAGAGATCCTAAAGATGTACTAATCGCAACTGGAGCTAGATAGAAATTTGTGGTTTCAGGACTAAAATCTCAAAATTTAACCTTTTCCCTCCCTTAGGAAATTTTTTAATTAAAAGCTAAACAAACACTTCACCCCAGTGGCAATGCCATAAGTGTCTCAATATATCGCCTTTGTATTTCTCACATTGAAATAATTTCGTTGTACTTTGAATGGTTTCCAGAGGATAGTAATTGAAATAGCTGCCTTCACATTTCTCAAAAACCACGCAACCTGCCAAAAAGTAGTAATATTAATGAGTAAGTTCATAAATAAGCTGTAATCCATTGCTTATTACGAGCGGTAGAAGTAATGGAATCCATTAGCGTACAAGCGTTTTCATGAGTGATTTATAATACTGCATGTCTAGGATTAATTATATTAAATAAGACAAACATGTGAGCATCAGTAGTGGGTGTATAAGGTATCTGAGGTCACTTTTATTTTTGCAATTTAAACTAACCCGATAATAATCAATGTATATTTTGTATCAGAAGGTCTCATCACAGATACTACTGTTACTAATGAAATGAAAAGACACGCTGTAGTAGCGCCCATAAAATCCAAACATAGTGACTTAGATATCGGAAGATTTCTAAAAGTTCCCACATCTTTCTTTGGCAAAGTTAGAAAGGAGCTGCTGAATGAGAACACTGGAGATGAACTGGCCTCCACGAGCAAGAGAAAACACCTTTTTAACGCTCTGACTCACTCACCCGCTCACTCACTCGGAACACCTGAGTTTGTGAGAAAAGTTCATGACATGGCATGATGGATAAAAATCCTGGGAAGTCAATGTGCGACATCTTGCCAAACATCTTCAAGTGTCTGAAAAAACAACAATAATATAAGGAATGTTGTTCAAGACCTCGGATATAAATCATACATTCTTAGGCGAGGTCGCCAGTTTATGTTGACAAAAACACCATAAACTGAGTCTTTTAATGCTTGCAAAATCACTCCTAAACGAATTAAAGCATCCAGATGAACAACAGTGTCTTTGGTTTTTTTTCAGCGAAAATAACTCCCACCAGGATGAAGAAGTCAGTCGAAGAAATGATACGTAGCTACGTGCGGCCAAACCCTACTGAAGTTCCAGTAACTGTTATGCATGTGCATGAAGTTTCCACCGACAGTGATGGTTTTCGGTGTTGTTGTTGTTGTTAGCAGTGAAGGGCCCATCATGACTCCTCAATATTTTCCACAGGGCCTTAGAGCCAATGCAGATGCAGATATCTATGTGGAGACTCTTCAAACCACTGTTGTTAAGCCGCCTTGAATAGACAGTTTAGTCAATGAAGAAAGACCCTACGTCTTTCGACAAGATTCGGCTCCATCTCATTAAGTTCCCAAACCCAGGATTAGATGGATGGCCAAAAAATTTCATCATCATGTCACACCAAACTTATAACCTCCTAACTCACCAGACCTTAATCCATTTCGTTATTACATGTGGAGCGGGGCGTGATTGAAAAGGAAGTTAATAAGTATTCCCATAACAACAAATTCTTCTTTCAGATGGAAGTGGTAGCCGGAGCAATGGAGGACATCATCAAATAAGACCACCTGATCGAGACTTAGAGTCACTTTCGGACTCAAATTGAGTGGGTAATAGAAGTGGAGGGAGGATATGAAGGATAAAACCTAGGTTAAAATTATGCTTGTTTTTTATTTTGTTACAAAAAATTGTAAGTTTCAACCGTTAACAGTTAGATTTTCTGCTATTCTAAAGTGTCTAAGGTAGCCATAGATACGCACCCAGCATAAAGGCTCTCCTCAATGCATTAACAAAGCTATTCACGCATAGCATGAACAAAGTATAGCAATTTGAACTGCAAAAATCAACTCATTTGTATATAATACAATTCGAAAAGTTGCAGGGATTGTCTATGTAACCAAGGGACCATGCAGAAGCCACCATTATGATTCCAATGTATACTTTAGCTTGTGTTAGATAAAAAGCTTCGAGTGTATCTAGATGGCATGACTAAATCATGTATCAACCGATCAATGACTCAAGTGACTCATCTATCCAGGAAGCCGTTAGTATGAAGGGCATAAACCCAGAAGAAAGTTTGAGGCATTAGAACAAGACGATGCAAACTATTTAATAAAAAGAAGAGACCGATACGATAAATTTAAAATCCAAAATATATAAAATATTCTCAATCTCATTACTGTCATTGCCAAGAACACTTTGTTGTGATAGAATGAAGGTATCCTGCGGTAGCCGCTGAAATTTGTCTACTGCCATTCTCCTAGTTGACCAGTGCGGCTGGTCATCCACATAACTGATTATCTTTGATCTCATAACCTCTAACTCGACAGAAGTGCTCATTGACCATTAAAACATTGGCGCAAGATATAAAATTCCAGACATTCTTTGCTTCCGCTCGATCCCCCCCCCCCTCCCCTCTTCTTTTCACTCCATATTTGGCAATTTTGTTGTTCTCAATGTTTTCCCAATGTTTCCCACAAAGTTCAGAGTTCTATTTTTACCTCTGCTTCTCTATAATACTTGACATAGATGTGTATAGTACCACTGGCATACTGTATGAGGACAAATGTCATAACGTTAACTTTTCTACATATATGATTTCTCAAATGTTGACTGAAAAAGCATTCGGCCTGTGCTTACACTAACGGTATTAGGCTGCCAGCCGAAAGCCTGGGATGGGCCTAATACGGCTTAGCTATCAGTCTAATTACGAGTCTATTTTTACGTCAGATATATCTCCCTTTCAAATAACGTCTGCGTAATAAATTATAATAAGAACAGAAAGGTCACACTGATAGTAAAAACAAAAACTGCCTATATTATACCATGAATTACGTAGAGATAAGGGAAGTGGACAGATGGAGAACAAAGTAAAGAAAATAGGGAATATGCAGTAGCCAGCGGATGAATTAATATAGTTCTCACAGAGCAAATATGAGGGAATATATTTTGTGAGAGTACATATCTGACGTGGAGCAAGGCTCCGAAAGATGACAGAATGCTTCCAGACTGATACAGACTGATACTTCAAACTCTAAACGACACAAACGAGTGGCCCGACCTCTCTTCTCCTATCTCACAGCCACTCTCCATTCTCTCAAGCTCCTTGTTCACATCATCTGCATAGATATATCTCGGTTCGGCCCGACCCATTATAACATCCTCATCAATAATCACTTCGATAATCCCTGCACCTGGAATATCATATCTCGGTTGCAGTAGAACATTCTCCTATAGTGGGAAAACGAAATTGTGTTTAGGTACACGGCAAAATACAATCTGGAAAAGACAAGTTAGGGAGGCACTAACCATGATGGCACGAAGACCACGAGCTCCGGTTTTTGTCACCATAGCTCTGCGTGCTATGGCACGTAGCGCATCCACTGTTACTGTTAGGGTACACTGCAAGGAAGAAAGAAGGAAAGGGTAAAAATACACATCCATGAAAATACAACGGAGTGGGGTTTTTTTGCGCTTGATTACAAAAATAGTCACGCGCATGCACATACATAAGAGATTTGATAAGTTTTTGGACCAAGATCTTATTTACCCAGAAGCAGAATTTAAATGCATTTATTTTGGTCATGAAAATTCAGGTAAGTTTTAACATACTACTTGAATGGAATTTTAATAGGGATTATATTTTTTGTAATCTGATCTAGATTAGGCAGTGAAGTTTTAAGCGTCCCTTAATATTTGTAATAAGTTTCATGCCGCAAAACTAGTGCTTCATGTAGGACTTGTCCTTACACCCTTCCCTGGATATTTACCATCTTGCAAGAGCGAAATAATTACATCTTTCTTATCTTAGAAACATCACGACACGCGTCCAACCAACTAACTTTCTCTATTTCCGCTGGAGTTATTCCTGGTTCTTCCAAATAAATCATGCTCGCCAAAATCTTGCCTTTTCTATCTTACTGTGTAGTAAAATTCTCATAAGTGAGAAGGGTTTATTCTTCAGGCCCTAGAATACCAAGCTACCTCCTTCCTTTATGGTATCAATTAAGCTAAACTCAGACCAATTTTTGAATGAAAAGTTGATAGGATGTTAAAATACGCGCCCGTGCCAATCATTATCAAGAACCTAAATAGCACAGTACCGACATGTGTTCCCAAACCCAAAATGAATAATGAATAAGATTCAAAGTGAACATCAAATGTAATAGAAATAATGTTAAGAAGAGCAACCTGCACTCTCGCCTATTCGATTTCCTTAAAGCACGAGAATTATTATTTTCTCGGAATCAGGATGACTGAAAAATGTTACTTAAATAACAAATAAGTAGCTACCTTGTCGATATTGAACAGTAGTTTATATTGCGTAAGAAGAGCATTGCGTGGCTCAGTGAGAATTCGAGTCAGCATGTCCTCGTTGAGAGAATGGAAGGCGGTGATGATGGGAAAACGACCCACAAATTCGGGAATTATGCCGAATTCAATTAAATCACGTGCTTCAACTTGGGAGAGAAGTCGATCGGATTCCAAAAGATCGGGATCTGCACGGCCGCTTGAAGAGCTCTGAACCGAAGAGAAGACTGGTGTAGAGAACTCCGAAGCTTCTTCCGTCCCCCCAAAGCCAATCCGCTAAAGGTAATGAGAGATAAGATTCAAAAGAAGCTGCCCTAACTAGGGAACAGATTGCATCAATAGCATAAGGTTCAATGATCCTCAAAGCCTGATTAACTGGAGACTAGCCTATATTTTAGCCACGCGACTATGAATGAGACGCTATTTACATAGACGATATAAGTAGACATACCTGTTTGTGTTTTCGTCGAGCGACGATTTTATCGAGACCATTGAAAGCGCCGGATGCAATGAATAAAATATTGGTGGTGTCGACAAGTGTGGAATCATTTCTGCCCTTACGAGAACCCTTGCCTTCTGGCACACTGACCACTGAACCTTCAAGCATTTTCAGCATACCCTATAAGAAACGAAATGAACACCAAGTGTCAAGAAACGCAAAAACGTTTAAACATTGAGAAGCGATTAATGAATCAAATAATTGAATTATATCTATAGAAAGAGGGATGAAATAATGTTAATTTCTCAATCAATGTTTCAGAATGCCTTCCACTGTAATATTATATTACGATTCGGTGCCGTAATTACTTAGAGCAGTAAATTGCCCTTGGTGTAACTATTAAATCTCTTGAGTGATCGAAACAATGCCGGTTCTCAGTCGGTCCACTAACTTCACAAATGAGCCCATATCGCTCAGTAATGCTTACTAATTCTACCCTACAAAAGGAACAATTCATTGATGAATGCTTTTGAGTTTCGAAAAAAATTAAGAACTACCTACTGATAACTCGGACGTCCATCGAATTAAGCGGCTAATCATAAAGCCTGGCATAGCTAATGCAACATTTCAGAGCCGATGTGCTCCAAAGGATTTAATATAAGAAGTCGCAGAAGCGACTAGTTACATTTAATAGGTAAACGTACGTGTAGGAATATCCCTTTAAAATCTTCTGCACAGCCAACCTAGAGTGGGGATCAGTTAACGAATGTAATATAATAGAGATACTAAAGTATGCACAATGAGGTTGTTTTCGATTAGAGATCGCATTTAGATTGATTATCAGGGCCACCAATATGTAATCGCAACGAAGTACTTCAGTCAGAAGTTTAATCTATAATGTTTATATTATGATCATCGTAAATCAACCATCGACATATGTTTAGTTATTTATCTAAAAGGACCATTAACTAGAAATCAGAAATTGAAATAAATATATTATCTTCTCAATTGCAAAAAGATAAGGAATTCAGATGATTATCAGTCCGATAAGAGTGCAGAAGAATTGGTATTTGAATCTGACTTTCTGTCACATATGATAAAAGTGGAATTAAGCGCATCTGAAGAGAAAGAAGGAAAAAATTTACCCACTTTCCAACGCATTTGTACAAAAAACAGATATAAATAATTAGACTGAAGTAGTAAAACTTCGAATACAAAAATTGTATGCAAATTAGTATTAGTTTTCATATTCGATATGTGTTAAATGACGCATCTCTTCACAGAAACTCAATACCAATGGAACCTATTTGTGAACGAGTATAACAAACCATTCATTCCACTTGCCTTCGTAATTTGTATCCACCGCATTCAATTTAATTTGATTCACAGGTTATCACCCTAGACACTTGCGTATTTTTTCCATGACATCAGGTACAAATATTGTATCTGTAACAAGCAGTTTAATAAATATACTTTTTAAGAAAGAAGTGTGATATATAGACACCTAAATTCTGGACAGTAAATTTTCCATCTCACCTAGCTCTGACATTTGTACCTGTCTCCTTATCCTCCAGTTCTTCTGCTTGCCTTTTACTCTGTATCCAATTTATCATTAGAACCGATTTACGAAAAAGCCATAATATTAATTCATCTAGCATATGTTTTGTAACTATTTTTTGAAAGCCCCACAGATACAAACTACTCCAAAACTTGTTCAAACACGCAGAACACGATTTGATATAAAGGATAAGTAAAGTTGTACCTTCAACGAAGCATAAACGTTTTCGATTTTCTAATATACATTTTTTTATCACCCACCTGTTGAACACCTTCCCCACCAACATCACGAATAGTGTGGAGTAGACCACTTCGACTGGCGATTTTGTCGACCTCGTCGAGAAAGACAATACCTTGTTGAGCGCGTTCTACATTGTAGTTGGCATTCTGAAGGAGCTTGCCTATCACAGACTCAATATCCTCACCCACGTAACCTGCTTGGGTCAGGGTGGTGCAGTCACAGATTGCAAAGGGGACGTCCAAACACTGAGCCAGGGTCTGGGCCAAGAGAGTCTTTCCTGAAAAAGCAGAGAACGATATAGGTAAGAGTAAGAAATAGGAAAAATGCATGTATAGTAAATGTTAGAGACGTAAAGACGTGAATCAACGGTCCAGCCTCGACAACAATTATTTCAATCAATACCGCCACTGATTGAATATGAGAGAACACATAATAAATAAACACATTCATATTTTCATTACTTGTGTTTAGCTAAGATTTCTGGAGTGATTTCCCAGACACCTCTGTACCACTGTACCTATACAGACAACTTGACTCTGAATTAACGAGGCGCTAGATTTATATTTATTCTTAATATGCCACCTTTAAACCATCAAACAAACTAAACTTGACTTTCAAGGAAAAATGATGACATGCTATAGAGACATGAAGCATCTAAACGGTTCTTATTCCTTTCTCAGGTTTGTTGTATCAACTTAAACCGCTGTTTCTAACCTACCTACCGTATAGTGAGCCTCATTCCGTTCTGCTTAGGATTCATACCTCTTCTCTCAAGTCGCTTATTAATTCTACATATTCAGCTGTACTGTTCTGTTCTTTCTTAATATAGATATCCAACCACTATATTTTACACCTTCCTCTCTTTGGATAAAAGAGTTTGCAAGACTCGGAAGGGCAATAGCTTAGCAAGTTTACCATAATCTACATAGGTATATCCTAAACGGACCCTCAATTCAGAAACCTTATTCCAGAAATTGACTTCAAGAAAACAGCCAAAAAAGAAAGGAATCTGAAATGCTAACATCTCTTATTTAAGTAAGAATCAACCACTTTTATATTGAATTGGATGTATTTACCTTACTAAAACGAATTGTATACCAGTTTAATCAATACGTAAGTGAAAAAGTTCAACGGTTATGACGGATGCGTTTGAGTGGAAAATCTCAAACTATATTCCTCTTTAAAAAGGGCCTAAAAAGAAAATAGGATCTGCTGAATTTCGTAGTGTTTAATACCTCCTACCTCCTTAAAGTGGGAAATGAATAGGGAAAAAAACGCTGCTAACTGAAAGCATTGTGAGAATAAGTGATTCGATCCTATAGCAATACACCAAGGTATAACTGACCATAAATACGAGATGATACACATTTTGAGAAATTAACAAGGTTACAGGTTGAAGAGAGTATAATAATTAAGACTATATGTTAAAACTTCGCCAAATTTCGCCAAGACTTGCTTAGCGATACACATAAATCTAATTAAATAGAATCTAAATATAGGCTTAATTTTATTAATCACCTAATCTTTTAGCGCACTAGAGTGTCACTCATCACATTCACTGCGGTCTTTCGAATATGACTTTTTGTTTCCTGTAGGATTCAGAATATATCCCAGGTACACACACATGCTTTTCATATAGTATTTATGATAAACCAAATCCCTAAAAACTGTCCCACCATTTCACCGAACAAACAAATGCATTCGGCCTCTTTCCTAACTTCCAATTCAACTGCTCTAGAAGACGAGAGCTGTTTTGGAGTGGGTCTAGCCACTCAGACTATCAATTAGTGGCTTAATAATGGAAACATTCTACCTATTTAACAGTAGGAAGTAATCGTATACTCAACACTTCCCTTATTTAATCTGATTCCTAAATTGACAAAAGTGCGATTAAAGCTATTTAAAAGTGAAATAATAGATTTAGGACGCCCACTGCAAAAAATTGAATAAAGATAAAGTAGTGATGTAATGCAACAAATAAACTATTAGGAACAAAATCGCTTGGGAAACATAATAGCCAATTCAGCAGCAATCTCAAAGTTAGATAAGGAAAGAATTTTAAATTTGCCGTAGATTATGCAGGAAATTTCAGTGGCAAAAAGAAAAGCTAATTTTTTTTTCATTTGCCTCTGTTAGAAATTTAAATTGTTGCTTTTCTGGCAATAAACTTTCGCCGATTGGACTGGATATAGATCAACTAACCGGCAACTAAACGTGGTCATTAAGAGCACGTAAATTTCTTTACTAACACGATATTTCGGCTCCCATTAGTAAAATTCAGTACAGTAATAGATCTGGATACTAGATTTTGTCCATACTAAATTTTGACTAACAAGAGGAATAGGTTACGAATTAACATTCGTGCAAATGAGAACAAATTTTGATTTCATTTCATTGGCACTAAATTCTAAAAGCAGTTATAAGATACGACCTATTGGAATACATATTCAAAAAGGATGAGGCTTAATGATTCTGATTTCACTTAACGCCAAAATGTGTGAGTAAATACATCCCGCCAATAGAGTACAAAATTCTCCGTCTCATAAACTAGTTTACGATCTCCACATATGCGTGCCAGGACTAGACAGGCATGGTCAATGCTGTCTACGGTAATTAATAGTGGTCAACGTAAAAATCCAATTTTGATTATCATCTTGCAGCAAATTTATGAAGTGAAATACTACTGATACCACCATTTATAATCATTTCATTAACTATACGGGGCGGGTTGGTAGCACCTGAATTAGTTACGTAAGACCTTTACCAATTGGAAGTCACAAAAATAGAGGCGCAAATCAGTTATAAAGGCATTAGTAAAGAAAAAAACTTCTTCGACTAAAATTACTTTGCGTCACTGTAACTGGAAATATAAAGTACCATAGCATATTAATGCTATTTAAAAGGAAAAGCTAATAAAAGATTTTCAAGCACCAATAAAAGGAATTCAGATAATTTCGGTTATTTAAGTGCAGTTACTTGAAAAACCAGTTGTTGCTTCATTATTTTAATTCGATAGACTAGTAGCAATTCGGCTAGAACACAAAATTGTGAGAACGGCGAAAGATACCGTTGGCTCCGAAATGAAAGCGAGACTCCATTTGTTGATAACAAATAGAGAACACACCATTCACTTTAACTTGCAAACTGTTGACAAAAACACCATTACTGTGCTTTGATGATATTCACCCTCGTACTCGAGGATTAATTTGATAGAGCGCAGTAGTATAAATCGGTCCTCTTTTACATTTTAATAAAATTGAATGAAATAAGACTTCCTTTTAGAATCCAAGAAATTAGTAACCATTTTAATCAATGAATCTTCTGCTATATATATTTGAACATTTCCCTTAAGAGAAACACTGTTTCATCAAAAAGGATTTTTAGGGCTATCGTTAGGACATTACCGTTCAATAACGACGACGAAAATTCAAATGTTAAGTAATCCACTAACAGTTCATTCTAGAAGGGAAAAAGAAAATTATTTTTCACTTAGTTCAGTAGTCAAATAATGCTCACCGGCAAACAACACCGTTATGAATGGTTAATCATACTGGATACCTTCCCTCTATCCAAGTCAAGTACTGGCAAAACCCTCTTTAATAGACTAGGGGAGCTAGGAGTAACTGAATCGCAGAAAATCAAGCAAGACTCATATAGATGATAAATCAAACTTCATCAAGAAATAATTTACAAAACTTTAACTTGATCAAATTTTCGATGAAAAACATATAGGGATGAGAAAGTCAGATAAATAATGTCATTGAATTAGCTAGGAAACTCAAAAAGATGGGAAACGCATAGGCAGTACATTAAGGAGAATATACGTGGAATTTGTATGTAACGTTATTTCTGCACTACAAGAGACACTTTCTTGAATTCACTGTGCACTGATATTTAATTCTGAAACCTTCTCCTTCTTTCGGAGTCTGAGTAATTGTCACGATTTAAAAAAGAACAAACACGAAAATATTTTTAAGAAAACCTTCAACTGGCTAAAAATTTTCACTCAATATCCTTCAAAAACATCAAGTTGGGGAGATCTCCAGAGAAAATAACGACCAACCACTACTGCTCCATTTCAGTAGAAAAATTAATTTTCAAAATTAAAATGTCCAAATTTCATAACTTTTTTTTCTGAAGTAAAGGTCATCTCTCTGTCCCCGAAAGAATGAGTTTTATTTGAATTTTCCCATAACTGACACCCGAATATGGCTGGTGCGATGAATGCTGTTTCTCTCAGTGACGAAATTGATGTACAACGCTAACAATTGCGCACTATCCGAAATTAAGAATATACGCATATAGTAACCTTATTGCACTTCAAATCGGAGGGCGATTACTAATAGAATTAGTCATTAATTAACAGGCAAAAAACTCGGAAACATGCAACTTTCTATTACGGTAGGCAGAACAAACACGTTAAGAGGGGAAAGAGGTCTTAAGTAACTAAGCTCCCTATACAACAATTAAGGGCTCCCACTTCACGTTACATCTCGATTAATTTATATTTCTGATAGCTAAGATAGAGATAAAATAATGATATGCTGGGAACTCTATAAGTATGAAAGTGAAAGAAATACGACCCCCCAATATTTTTTTAAATATATACTTTCCTCTGCTACTAAACACAAATCGTGAAATACCCTTTGAACCCAATGTCAAAAGCTATACATCTCTGTATCAAACTTTTTTTTTACATTTTAGAACCACTGTAATTAGAATAAGCATCAAATAAGTTGCAGCTTGAATCACGCAACTCCAAGGACACTGAAATCATAAAAACTCATCTATGTTAAAAATAGGGAGAGAGCCAACACTTCAGAAAGCCTGTTAGATCAATACAAAATATACAACTATGACAAATCTAGCAAAAAGTATGCCATGAAACTCAGGATTCACAGCCAGCTAGTCAAAATGAAAAGAAATCGTTAGAAAAAAGCTATAAGTTTGAATTTCATTTATATTCCCCAATAAACTATATTGATAACTTGCAGAAAAGTGCTATTTACATTATTTGATGCCAAATATTTCAACGCAATATCCAAAAGGAAGGGTAGAATTAAAGCTCCCATTAACATTTATTACAATGATAATGACCACTTTTAAGCAAATTATCAATCAAATATTGACGAAAAAACTAAGAGCATATCATTCGAGGCCAACTTTCCGAAGTAATTAAATTTTCAGTAATGGCAGGTCGAGTGTTATCCTGAGATGCATCTAATCTAATTCCACTTTTCTGTCAGTAAACAAATTCGATTCGATTTTTTAAATGCATAAGTACACAAGTATAAACGGATGCAAGCTGGCATCCAGTGCAGTTTGTCCACCAATAACCCTCAAAACCAAACGAAATTAGAACTTATCACCTTCACATAGCTCAAACCATGAAGGTCTTATTGACTCAGAAGCGCTAATTACAGATGGAGCTCAACGAATCCCAAATTTCAATCTTTTCTTCCTCCAGTAATTATAATAATAGTGAAAGCTGTACATTTCTTCGTCTAACTATATTGGAAATAATAATATACCTGATAAATGTAATTGGAAAAACTAAAATACATAATTCTAAACAACTCCGAGAGGATATTGAAATCTCAAAGGAAACGTTCATCCTGGAAAACCTACTTATCCATCAAGCCCATATATCAGTGCAAAATGCCCTACGAAGATCAATTTGGGGGGAATAAATATGAAACTCAACCAAACATGAAAACTAAAAAAGCTGAAAGGTGAATATTATTTGCGTTCTCCTAAAAAGGACGTTGATAACTAGTAGGAAAATGTGGTTTCCTTGAAATATTGCTACCCACTATCCTGAATTAAGAGTGCAGCTACAACTTATGCGCTCTTAAACGTATATAAGTGATAATGACGATCATTTTTAATCAAATCATTAATCACATAATGAAGAAAAATTGAGAAAATATCATTGGAGGCTCTAGACTTTCATAACCTATCCAATGAAAATGCCCCAATATTTCATATTCACTCTCAACTATGGTGGTAATCATTTAAAACGCTTAATTAAAGAACTATTTTCTAATTAAATTCCTTAGAAGTTGTCATAGTTGAATGTTTCCAGGATCTGAGTTTATGTTTTATTAGGCAACTTGGCGATTGTTAGATTACTATTAATGAACCACCGCCGTGCATAAATACTGTGAAGACTTAAATCATCGTACAACACTTTCTCTCCCCCCCCCCTTTTTTTTTTAATTAATTGAGCGTCATTTCTTTATCCCTTCCTTCTCATTCGGATACCAACCATCCTTTCACCGTTTCAAATATCTACCAATTTTATCTAATAAATACACAGGTGTAATCTCCCTCCGAGCCTGACTCTATCGTTTCCTCACTAAAGCTTCTAGCACAGCCCTACTAGGCTCATTCCTCTCCTATTTCCACCAATCAACTTCACAGTCAGGTTCTTCAGCCAACTCCTCTCTAACTGCAGCTTCTCTATCCATCTCTCTTCTATTAAAATATTATCATTACTAATTCCTTTTACTTTCCTTCTAACTCTTTGAAACTGATATTTAGTGGCCATAATACTTAGTTCTCTAAAGTGGTTATAATAGGGATAACAACTACAAAACCTAGGTTATATCACCTAATTCCCTTGCAGCTATAAAACTATCCTGACTTCTCCAGATGCATGTTTTTTTTCCACCGCGAAATGAATTTGAACTGCCTTGAAAACCAAAATATAGATAAATGCAAACAAATATCGAATTCAATTTATTTCCCAATATTCATCAAAACTACGCTTCCGAAGAGCATCTTAAGACATGAAGGTTCTAATGACAAAAACACAGATCATAACCCTAACTATAAAGAATTCCTTATTTGTCGGGACTGGAAATTTCTTATTTTATTTGCCTTTCCTCCCAGTAAATTCCAATTAAAAGAGCTGCATCTTCCTCTCTTCTTTGACAAGAGCTTTAAATAAACATTTTTAATTAAACGATCTAATGATCCCCATTGGGGAAAAAAGTTAAAGACATAATCTTGAAGTGTAGAAACAATGCACATGTAAGAGGAAGCATGAAAAATCCATTTATGATGGGATCAAACGCTTTTAATATCCACCCAGGAAGCCAAATTAATCTCACAATGTCAGTTGATTGCATGGCACGGTATCACCGCCTCTAGTCATTTCAAAGCATTTCTTTATATTTATTACCAACGGCAAAGAAAAAGTATTCACAATTTTACATTTTATAAAAGACGAAACGCAGCGAACAGTGAAGCGATCCGATCTTCAAATATATTATGTTTAAGAGCGTGTATATCATTTCAAGACACTTTCATCAAAATGGATTCATTTTTCTATATAAAACTCATCAATCAAGTACATTTTAAATTGACCTTACTACGTGAATTGCAGACCATTTAGTGTGAAAGATATGATGAGAGAAAGACCATTACTTTTGCGAATATTAAGTATATCCCATGCCAGGTTCACTACATTATACCGAAGTTCTCGACCGAATTGCAAATTACACCCACAAAAACATCTATTTTGCATGTGTACAGGATAAATGCGTATGTGTATGTAAATTTATCCCTGAGAAAATAAAACTACCTTAGGAGAGAAAAAACAGGAACAAGGAGCATTTGTACTCTGCCTATGTGGTTACCTACATTACTTTTTTCTGTCTTCTTTTAACAAGATAAAAAACTATTTTAGAAATTGAAGCCTAGTATTTATATGCAAAGTGTGTACGCATAAGTCTACAAATGGTGATCTACTAATGAACAACAATGAGTGTGATAAATTGTTACCTTTAATCGTCCGGGGACATTTATATCAGTTTTCTAGCCCTTTCTTGATTCATCCCTTGAACTTCATGCGGCATATCGATTTCCTCCTGTTATCTAGTACTTGCGTTTGAGTTTTGCCCTGCCACTTAGTAACTTAGTCTGTCATCATATATTTGCTCTGTTAAAACAAACACTTATACTTTCTTTTACTTTCCTATCTTGTAGTAGTGGCGTATGTCTGGTTAGGAGGAACTATGGGTTAACTAACTTCCTTGCTCCATTTTAGTTCCTCTTTAAGCTGGGACCTATGCTGCTTTAGTTGTGCAGCTAACCTCCTTTCTCACTTCCTGATCATATAGGCTTACTGCTGCAGGACTTCTACTACTAGAAGGATTCTAAATACAGGTCTGGTGTGATTAATTAGAGGTAGAAGAGAGTAACAGAAAATTCTTTGTCCCCGTTGTAAAATCTTGGTGAACACATCGAAATAGTCTATCGACTGTAGTAATACCAAAGGTAAATAGTCGTTCAAGAGGAGAATACCAGATGAAAACCTCGTGGGTTTGGTCTTCATTGCTCGCTATTCAATAAAGACTTGCATTTGTAAAAATATTTCTATTAAAAATCCTAACAAAATTAGAAAAGGAGACACCATATTGTACCATCGTACGGCTCCTCTTTTTCTACCTCATATTTGTAATCCCACAAGGTGAAAAATGGATTTGGAAAAGAGCATTCGCGAGGTTCTATTTGTCAGTGAGAGATGACCTTTCAAAGATGGTAAGCACATGAAAAAAATAAATACCGTTCAGATTTACAGTATGAAGAAATTTGATTAAATAATTCTCAAATTAGAAAAATCGAAATCTAAAAAAACTAGCAGACTTAATAGAAAATGCTGTGGAAAATAAAATAAGATACTTTATATAAATTAGTAAGAGCATAGCCAAAGTATTGAATGTTCCTATACTGTTTCGGATGGGATTTCCAGTAAATATTCTTTACTACATCAAGCACATTAACATAATACTCTGAAGAAGCAGCGAAATTAGTAAGAACAATCCCAATACCATATGTAAATTATTTAAAAATTAAGAGGGTACCAGAAAGAGGTTAATGGATTCGCTGGAAGCAAGCACGATACTTTGCTCAAATGGTTAATCAATTCAACTGCGCTCACCTTCCCTTCTTCTGCCCTATGATTACTTAAAATTGTCACGGGTAATGACAGAAAAATTTATCTAAAAGTTCTTTATGTGTAAATTATAATTAAAATGCAAAATAACGGCCTGTTCCTGTAGATTAACAAAACCAAATGAAAATTTGCGTTATCTTGCTTAGTACGGCAAATTATTCTATCGGTTTTTCTGAGTTTTCTATCACCTACATAGTGATCTGCAATATACTCTGGATTTTCGTTCCTTATGCTTTAAGCTATATTTTTTCAATTTTTCCCATTACCTATTTACTTTTCCAATTTAATGGTTATAAAACTGACGCCTTTTTCCTGTTCTTTTCCAGTAAAATATTCCAGCATCGCTTCCATCTACTTCCCATCTTGTCATAGTGAACTTCCTTCAAGCCTAGCAGCAGTCTTCTCCATAATACGTTGATGAATCCTAAGCATTCTAGTCTTCTTTCAACAGGTATACTTCGAGACCCAGCAACATGATCAACAACGTAATAATGAATCTATTGAAGCAGGAGACGGCGTTTCGGCTAAAGTGCGAAATCTTATTCCATAGATGAAAGTAAGCATTTCTAAAGGGAAAAATATTTGGAACCTTATCTAATAAAAATGAAACTTCAGAACATCGTTTAACACTTCCCACTGCCAAAAAATAACTTTCATAAGCCATTCATCTATCTCAAATAAATATATGAGGTCCTTCAACAACAAAGCGACAATCAACAGAAGAAATTTCCATAATAAAAACAACCAACCTTCTGGTTTCAAATAGATGTTCTTAGAAAATACCTTCAATAAGAACTTGACAAAATCAGTGAAAAAGAACTTCCGTAAATATCAAGGCATTGGTAAACTTTATTAACAAACCGAAAGATCATACGTTTAATATGCATTAATAATTTGCAAAGAAATAGCTTACCAGATCCAGTAGGACCAAGAAGAATGACATTGCTCTTGTCCAATCTGACTGGCTCCGCTTCTCTGACCTCATGGATCCTTCTAGAACCACTCACTGTCTCCGACAGAGTCGGTGGTGGCGGTTCATCCTCCCTATACATTGGTCTGATCACATTTGGAAAAGCGCCCGGATTGTTAGCATTATTGTTGTTATTGCCGGAAAGGATGGTAAACAGTTCTACAAAACTCGTAAATAAAATCATACTTATTTTCACTTAGTAGTTATTAATGTTTAGAGATTCACTGCCCTACCAGTGACAGTAGGTCCATTGGAATCGATTTTCCGATCAATTAACTGACCAGTTGGTAGAGGATTTGTAAATGCGGAGGGGCGAATAGGACGAGCAAAGGGATCGAGTGTGGTTGGAATCGAACTGGTATCTGTAACAGTAGTAGTCACCGATTCAATAGTAGATGTACTACTATTGCTGCTACAATGGGTTATATTGTGATATATACGATTGTAATGCGAGTAGACTTGAACAGAGAGAACTTTTTTGGCGTGATCTTGGCCAACCACATGGCGATTGAGATAACCGTGGATCTAAAAATGTCCGAAAACGACTTAGATTTGCTTTTTTGCCTTCTAACTGGATCAAGCTACTATAGGAACGAGGAATGAACAGCTGGTAATTCACATATGACGCGATATGATCTAATGGAAAATCCCTATGTGCTTTCAGTGTTTCAAAATTTCATGATTAACGGAGTAACTGCTGCAAATAAATAAGAGCTTAGATAACTTAAACTTTGTTGTAAAATAACCCCCAAATGTTATAGTTATTTCTTATGAGACATAAACTATCATCAGTAGGTAAGTGCAAACGGCCTCGTGAAAGGACTTTTAATTAAATTATTAATTAATTAATTTAATTTAATTAAATAATTTAATCACTACATGAGTATAGTAATCAAATTATGTGTTTGTCAAGTCAGAGATCAATCCTCATAGGTGATCATCCACCGATGCGAGGTTCTCGTTAGTGGCTAGAATATACCGTTTGACAACGAATGTATACATATTAATGGCCCACGACAGAGTAATATTGGAGTCCTCGTGATTTACGTGTGTACTCCTAACCCGCCATGCCTGTAGGCAAAAGACGAGTGAATCTCTGTCAATCAAAAATAAACATTCTGTTGGTTAGATTTAGTATTTTATTTTCAAATTTTTTGCCCGATTTGATTTATAGTAATGAGACGGAAAAAAGGATAGAATACGAGTCCGAGATTTGGTACTTTCAAAAACTACATAGCAGTTATCCAAACAGAAAATATATGGAATGATATTCCTTAGTCTAAGATAAGGGTTGATAGACGTTTTCCATCACCTAGAGTTGATTTTACTTTTTTAAAACCTTTTCTGCAAGCAATATTATCCATGTAGGACAGAATTCATAGAGAATTGGGAAAGACTTTATTGGATAAAAATAATGTGAGGATTTGCCGCGGTCTCAAAATTCCCCATTTTCGCCTCCTACCTAAATTCAGTAATCAGAAAGAGCAAATCACTGACAATATGAAAAGGCAATTTCTGGTGTCACAATGGAAGAGATTCATAACCCTTCACACTTTAGGCATATTTGGTGTCCAAATATGGGCGGAGCATCGCAAAAATCTCCGCTCCCGGGTCAGACCATTACCTTGGACCTTTAAGAAGACCTCAGAAAAGATTCAATGTAGAATCAACTACTCACGTCTATGTGTGAAAAACTTTCGCCAGAAGCAGTTGCTTAAAAATGAATACTATTTTCCAGGAAAATTTACATTTTCATTAAAGTGTACTAAAATTATAGGTCGCTGTTTGGCCTAAAGTTACCTTAAATTGCGGTAGTTAATTTAATCTCGTGTTATTCCCGAGTTTTGGGTTTTGTACGTTATTTTGGGAGACTAATAAGGTTATAACAGATTTACTTGAGTGAAATTTCACTAAATAGTCTTCACACAAAAAAAATTTTTTCACGTCAAAGATCAGAAGCCAGTTTAGTAATTGATAACTAGTGAAATAAGATTCGGAATCGTTCCCGATTCGAATATGGAGGCTGGTTTGGAAACCAAAATTCTTTCTCATTTTCGTAATGGCAATAGAATCCAACTATGTAAATGAAATAAATTAGAAATGAAGTAAATGATCCAATGAAATTGAATAAAAACGACTGCATAGCATACTCGGATATGCTACTCTACTCTAGAAGTATGGGGACCAATGAGGTAGCTCTGATACCTAAATGACGTCAGTATGTGGGCAATTAATGACGCCAAGATCTTAAGTGTACGATAATTAGGACACAATAATGAAAACAAGTTTATTACCATTCAGAATTATTTTTATTTTACTAAATAAGCACCGAAAATTAAAAAGAAACGGTCTGCATATATTTTTATAGCTTAGCAAATTGAGAGATTATCTAGAACACAATCCCGAATGTAGTTCTAGAATCGACAAACTTAAGAGATTGTTAATATTTCCAAAATTTGACCTTTAAACATCTACAATTCGTTACAGGGTTTATAAATTTAACAAAAGTTGAGTAGAATAAATGTGTTGTCCCAATAATACGCGAACTCAAACCGCTTTAAACGAAGATTATCTCTCCGAGCGTGTAGGCCGTTAATGATGCCAAATTAACTAATCTAGTCATTTATTTGCACATTACTATCGCCATTTTAGGTCGATGTAAAAAATCTCTATAATTATGTAATTTTAGATATTCCAAAATAACGATAAGTTCATCTCTCAAACAGATCACTGAGATCTTATTAAGAGAAATTAAACTCCTATTCTACTTTCTAACGAAAAGGATAAAAAAATTATATTCATGCCCAAACCATCAAATAATACCACTCGGAATTCCACTTGAACTAATTCACAAATTAGGATTACCTAGGGAAACGTTCGAAAACAGATATCTTCTTAGTTAAAGACCAAATATGAGCACCTTCTCAGTACAGAAATATTCTATGATTTTGAGATATCCCCAAATGTGAATTCTCAACTGTATAGATAACCGTCTCCTCATTTCTTGAATTTGTACCAAATGCGTATAAGGAAAAGAGATTCTAGCAAAATCATGGGTCTATTGTTTTCTATGTCATAAATCAAGTACCTAAGCCTCTTGAATGCACTTAAACACCGTTCGGTAATTGAGCATGACCATTTACTCATCACGTGTAAAGAATACGCCCCTAAGTGCAAACAATCCTTAATCGAAAAGCAAATACCGAATGGTGAACATAAGAGACAAATTCAACAAGACCAAATACATGTTCGAAAATAAGACCAGTCTTGCAAAATCCCTAATCACCATTAATAAGAGATGTCTTACAGCATTCAACTTTCACCGCAGCAAAGGAAAAAAGGACAAAACCTAAATAATCGAGATTTATTTAAAAAAGCCATTAAACAAGTTGATACACAGGACAGGTACCTATAACTTTGACAATAGTGGTTTACCTTATTGTGACGTACTATTAGCACTCCTTACTGTTAACTGGAGTGTCCACACTATTTGGCTGCTAATTAATAGCTTGAGTAGAAATTTCCCAGATATACTCTTTGTTCCACATAAAAGGTAAGGTATATAGTAACGAGGAGTATGACCGGCACTTTTTACTGACCAAAGGTCGTCCTGGAGTCGATTAAGTACCAATTCAAATATATACGAATAAGAGAAGGCGAGAATAAATGTTTTCTATAGCGGTTGTTTAATGCCGTATTAATCAACAGTCAAAAAGACAAACGAGTCATCTATGTATTAGGTAATCATAACAATTATTAAAATAGCAAACAGGGGTTTCGTGCTTGCAGATTCTTGCTTCGAGATGACGAAATTATCTTTTACTAAGACGATCGAAGAAAACTAATGACATCAAGTCATATCACCTTAGAAACATAGTAAGAAACTAAACGAGGTTCTTCGATCAGTCAGTATTAAAAGAAATACTCTCACTACCGACATATGAACCAAACAAAGAAGATTAATTCAAAGTGATAAGAAATATAAACCATTAACCAGCAGCTTAAAAATTCATATAAACCCTCCCTCATGCTCAGAAGATTAACGTTCAAGAAATACGTAATGAATAACTATCAAATATGCAACGGAGCATACCTCTTTTGGAGATGGTGGTGGTGTCGATTTTTCCTCCTTCACAAAAGTCTTGATAGCTGCATGATCCACATAGCTGTATAGCTGTTGACAAGAGTCGCACTTCAAGAAACGAGCCATATCTATCAACAAGAAAAAGAATCGAAATTAGGTCACAAAGAGTTAAAGAGAAGCCATGATTAAGACTTAGAGGAAGTATAAAGTAGGACTAGCAAGCTGAACTAGTGAGTAGAATAAAAAAAGCAAAGTGAGAACCCGACATTCAATAATTAGTAGAGCAAAAGAAGTATACATACGAGGGTTGGCAGGGTCAAGAGATCGAAGTGGTGAACCACATTTGGAACAAAGAAGAGGTGGTCCTTCATTTGAACTCGTTCCTGATCCCTGGTCATTGTCCCCACCACCGTTAGTTGCACTTGAAAACGTTGACGAAGTAGAAGAATCAAATTCTGTCGGTGGTGAACCATCCGAAGTACCATCATTACCTGGACTTGAGCTTTTACCACCTAAATTTTAAAAAACATATGAATTATCATTTTACTTGGCTTTTTATATTTTAAGTAATAACAAACTTGATCTTCTGCATTCTGAGGTTAGCGATTGACAGTGGCATTTAGAAGATAATGGCCGAACATCCGTCAGAGAAATCCTCTTAAGACTGTGTAGACTGGATCGACATAATTCCCCTGTAAGGGTAATCAGATCAATAATTGTGCTTACAGTTCTTGTAAATGGGAGAAACTCCTGATAAACGTAGAGATCTAAATAATGATACAGCAACGAACGGCCTCATATTTATATTTCTGAAGGAATAAAAAAGGCTTTAAAGATTAAAAACTCACATTGCATCATATAAATTGTTATTTCTGATAAACTATATGGTAATTAGAACACATCAATATCATTGAAGGCTAACTGAATACAACGGAGTAACGAGTTTCTTACAAAAACAAAATTTTAATTCGCAAAGAAACATTAATATAATTGAAAATCCAACAATATTATATGAGCATAAATCAATCCAATTTAATCCACACAGCCTACGGATATGAGACAACAGGTTTAAATAGATATCATAAACAGAACTGATCAGAAGCTATGCTGATTGGATGATCATAGTGAACTTGTAACAATTTCAATCAAGCAAATGTCAAATTGATTTATTTAACTTAAAAACTGTAGTGTGTTCTTAATATGGAAATATACTACAAAAGAATTAATGAAAACATTTTCCGTTTATTGTATAACTACCGGTTACATGATTGTAATTTATGTCAAGACATCACTTTTCCGTATTCATTATTCTATGAGAGAGAGTTTGTAACCTACGTCAATTTTTTTCTCTTTTCACTAATATTCCAGGTCTTCCTTCAAAATATATGGATATTTACTAACATAATAAAAAACTAATCATTATCATGCAACCGTTCGTAATGATTTAAGTTTTTAATATTTGGACATTAAACTCTCCCAAAATTCAATCTATCATATCATTCTCTCGCAATCATATTTGAACGATCTATAAAGGGAATACCAGTGTAGATCTATAAGTGGTGAAATCTGACAATGTGACGTATTCTGCTATAGACGCGAAACATAAACTCTGAAAATTTGCAACTGCGTGAGGATATTTATAAGTGCATTAAGAAATTACTCTCTCCAATGTTTGTAAATATGTATTGATCGATTGTTTTCAAATAACTTGATAAAATCTTAAATTTAATGTTATTCATTTACAGATAATTTTTTATTGAATATGTACGTAAAGCCTATATATAGCGATGTGTGATCAAGTTAACAGTTTTTAACGTTTTATCTTCTTTGAACGGCCATATTCTAAGTAAAAATCATGATTAAATGAATGTTTTATAAATTGGAAGAGTACGACAAATGAGCTTTCGTCCCTTTTGCATTAAACCGTGTGCATATCATTTATTTGTCGTCTTAGCATACACTTTAGGACTAGTACTAGCAGCGATCAGGGCGTCTGAGAGAAGATGCAGATACCGTAAAGCACTAGTTTCAGTTATGAAATATAATTCACATAAATCATATTATCATGCACTGTTGATTGATTGGGGGTTCGCACTGCCCCATCTATTGGGGCCAATGAATACGTAAATAAGCACACAGATGGGATAATTGGATTAGATGCGAACATATCACTGGGGAACGCAGGGCCTAGAGAACCCTAGGGGAACATGCAAAAGAAAGAATTAAAATAGGAACATATATCAGGATGAGGGCACACTAAAAACAAGCTGAACCCGAGACCAGATCTTCAGTTAGAATAGTTTGGGACACCACCTAAATAAATACATTCGATTCTATTGGTAATTCCAGATTGGCAAAACCCGATTATTTATGATATCTAACCTAACTCATTTAACCTAAAAATATTCATATTATACATTTAAACGGCACACCTCAATTTCTTGCATTCAATACTCTTCTATATGTTTCTTCCTATTAATTTCCCAATGGTTATTCACCTGCAGTATTTGATTTTATTTAACTGCTAATCTTCTTTCCAAAAAACAATATGTACGATCAAAAAAAGGGTTTCCATTTTAAATTTCATTTTATGCTAAATCACTTTTTTAATTAAGTTTAAAAGCGTTTAATCAACTAGAAGAATTAATGACTGTTGATGTTTGGGTAACTTTCGGTCATTCCGGGTCCCTATTTCCTTAACTTAGAATAGTTATCTGGTCTTGATTATTGTAAAGCTAGGTAGTAAGGAAGGGGAAATTCTGGAATCACAAATTAGAAATCAAAATTGCAACATGGTTTAAGCCTACACAAATTAGTTAATCAATACATCTTATATTAGTGACAATTCACCCAGATAACCAGAAGCCCCACTGACATCATTTATCGCATTTTCGCTCTTTTATTGAAAAATAAATGACATGAAATTACAATTACTTACAAGTTGCCGTTATCAGTTATATAATAACAGAGTGACGTTCTAGTATGCATGATTGAACTGGGCGAATACAAATAATATATCCCATTTTTTGGTGACAAGAGCGATAAACAAGAGTGATATATCACATTTATGTACTAAATATGATACTATAAGCCATGAAGGTAAAATTGAGTGATTTCATTCTATATAAAAATTTTTATTTAAGTATAACCCCTATATAATTGTACTTGAGTGAATGAAAATTAAGAATTCGTAAATTGTACCAGATGCAATTTTATAATAGAGAGAATATCAATCATAATGAAAATTATTAAAACAGTTATTTAGATCTAAGAATAATCATTTTTTTGAATATAATTGTACATAGTGATTGAGAAGTGTGAAAAAGATGGTTGAAATCTTTCCCGTGTGGAGGGAGTGTAGTGTCATTCCACGTGAAATTTCCCTTTCATCACCGTGACCTGCCACGGCGTGACTAAATTACTCACCACTTATTGATTGATCTATCGTCGTCTAACCAATCGCGCTCAGTCAAAAAAATATAGAAATCAAATGTTATCAGCAGTTGATCGATTTTTCTTCCAGCTAATCACACTAATGAAGGAAAGTATCAGTGATGGAAAAATTCAATGAACAAGATCTCTACTTTCTTGGTCTGAGCAAATCTTAAATGGTATCTGAAAATATCAGCAACAGCAAAATATACATTACAATATTTAGTTACGTAGTTTACAACAAAAGGCACCACTCATTTCTAAATTTGTAATATTTTATATATGACATGAGAAGGGCTCTTAATAATGTGAAATTTTATCTGAAATTCGACTTACATACCAGCATAAAAATTCCATAATAGAACCCATGGTCTTGAATTTTGCGTGAGAGTTCTTGACGGTCTATGCACCGAACTAAGCAAGTACTTCTGTAATGATTCACCGCCATTTTCGCATTCATTGTGCTCCGACATGAAACCGATTTGAGCATTTAAACATCTCGGTGATCTTTAGGGAAAGTTTTTTTCATTAGATCATCGTAAAAGGAATGTATTTGGAGAGGAGGTAGGGCTTAAGACTTTCTTCTAAAGAACTATATCATTCCAACATGCTTTCATTTAAGTTTCGATGGTTATAATTACCAAAATAAAAAAATATCCTTTAGATATGTCAATCTAAAACCATTTGATTATATTTTGCAATTTAGCTGCGGAGTTCCTACTTTAATCAGTGCTCTACTTGTATAGAGCTCTAGAAACGATTAAGAGATTAACGAATGGTCACAGGAGTCTCGGACGCTTGTTTTTATCTGAGCCTCTTAAAAATAACTTCGTTGTGTATAGTACTAATAAGGTTCAATGAAAGGCTTCTTTGATTCGATTTTTACATCATATTATTCCAAACATTAAGAATCATTTTAACATATTGATTTGATTTTTCAGAGTACATAGCCAAAGTTAATTTCATCAAACACTACCCGTTATCATGATAGGAAACAGAAACTCATTTAATATCTAAAATATGTGAATTTTGAGCTCACGACAGATAAAGGTTAACCTATATGTAAATAATAAGTTAGTGTTGCTTTAATATTAAAACTTGAATTAAAGTTAAGATAGATCTAAATTTTTACAATTGTATTAGTAGCTACCTCTTTTCGAAATAATTCCATAAGCTTGGATATCAGCATCTTAACATGGTTAAATTTATTGTGCAATCACATAGAGGAATCCAAAACTACCTACTTGATGTAAATCTACCATATTAATGGAATTATTTGCCTTCTTCACGTTCATTGCAAGTCTTTGTGCAAATATAACGTGGTGAATTAACTTTCTAGATGATAAAATGTAATCCTCTGACATAAATATAAAATTATTTGATTTATTTATAACTTAAAATTCTCATTTACCCTCTTCCCTCCTGAAACCGTACCAGTAATAGGGTATACTTAACCGCTTCGTTAAACTATTTTTCTCACAAATATATAGAGTACGCATAATATGGTAAAAAATTAAATTGCTTAATATTGCTTCATGCACTAATTTGATCAATGAAAAATTCCATCAGTGACGATTTAAGCTTCCAAATTACTATAAATACGCTAGCTTCTCTTGATCAACCTGAGGTCACGCATTATAATAATCATACAGAAGAGTCGAGTTTGTCATTCATAGAGGCATGTGATCGAGGAAAATACTTTTTTGAAACAAACTTTATTAGAACACTTTAGTTTAAAAGACATAATCTCAAGGACTTTTTAATCAACTGAAATAATTCAATTGCATAAATTCCACGTAGAATCTCGAAAAAGTTATGATAATTGCTCGACTAGTTTAAATATCGCTTCAATAAATGCGAAGTTTGGTTCAACGTTAATCATAAATCTCAATGTTTTACATCAGATGAAAATCAAATCAGAAATTCTTAAATTTCACCGAAAGGAAGTGCGCATTTGTTGAGCATTTTCAAATGATTCAACTTCAGCAGGTGAGGGTTTTGATAAGTGTGAAAAAAACTTACTCATACGTTATTTTGCCTCTGAATTAAGTCCAACAATTAAAATGTCGATAATTGTATATTTTATCCCTGGAGATTCATTAAAAAATGTAAAGACTGCTTCGTGTTTTTAATACAGAGATTAGTTGAGTTTCCCAATTATTGTATAGATCGATCGAGAGTTGTACTGAGGGATCGATCATTACCTAATCGGTACCTCTCTCAAGAGTCAACACATATAAACGAACAGTACTATTTTGCACTGTAGCATTGTGCCAAAGTGGTAACCAAGATTGCTGTGAATTCCCTTCTCGAGACTATAGCACGGATCAAAATAGCAAGTTAAAAGTTCCATAAATATCGCAAACATTTATCCCACTGTTTGTCAGTGGCGCACAAAGTGATAGTCATTAGAATTCTCAGTTATGCCACATGTTGTCGAGATTCGCCTATTGATTTGTGATCAATTTATTGTCTTTTCGCATAATTGTATACTACTCATCGTTCTCGTCTTCTAGTAGTTTATCGATCTCCCCCTTTATCTTAAACCCACAGAAACACTTTTTTCAGCATGTAGGTCACTAGATTGTTGTCTCCGCTCGCCTCTTCTCTGATAAAATATTCTGTCACAATATTCCTGTAACTGACCAGATTATCCTATTCATCGATAATCGTCTATCTCGTGATCTCTGACTTGGCAGAAGTGTATGTTGAAAGGATAATGTCAACCACTGGTAACATATTTTCGGAAATTCAACTAATAATCTTCTGACCTTGTGTAACCTGAATTAACCACAAGGAGAAACATAACCGTTCCACGATGTCACAAGTGGGAGTAAGATTAGTAATTTTAGTGTGGTCAATCAAAAGTTCTTTGTAAAAGTATACGTATCGTATTTCCAACAAAATTTACAATTATAAAACCTAGTTTCTCCTATCCCAAGGCATGGTCATAGGAAATCACTTCCACTGGGGTAATTGCAAAATAGCCCAATAAGAGATAAGCGGGAAGGGATCAAGTAGAGGGTAAAAATAAAATCAAGATTTCGTTTAATCTTTGAATTTGGAGTGTACAAAGTTTGCTTCACATACCAATGTTCGCAATCATGATTAGTCCTCATTATCATAAAGAATCTCTTATTCATGATATCTAGTACTTATTTAAATGGTCGCTTAATTGGGATAGTTGGCAATGTCATTTAAATGCATTTGTTCTTTTAATGGCTTCCACAAATTCTGGCAATCTTTCTACCTTTTAATGAACTATAAATTTTATTGGAGTATATTTGGTGCATAACTTCCAGTTATAACACTTCCGATGGCTGTTGACAGTGAAATATTGTTTTAAATGGTTTGATTACCTATCAGGCTGACGTGTGTGTGTTTATACAAGGTGCCTCCCCAAATTTCTTATCTCCTCTCTAGTGCACGATTTGGATGCGATGATAGTAAGAACGGGTGTTTTGTACCGCTGGCCGCGTAATTAACTGTAAAATAAAAAATTTGCTGAAACAAAGTATGTTAAAATTTACTTTGACTCCCATATAAACAGGACAGATGGCATTCACACATTGAGGTTTAGTTGACGTAGGTAGGCTGTGCTCTCGTAGGTATGCCGATAGTGTAAATTTCACATTATGAAACAACTGATAAAAATAATAAAAATGGGTATTCATTAATTACGCACCAGATCCATACGTTAAAAATGTGATTTTGGTTAGGCAAAACACCAATTTTGGATCGGATAAAGAAAACGAAATTAAAAAGTTAATAATCTTTATAATTTGTTAGACTTCGCCAAGAGATCTTTTGTCATATAAATTTGTAATAATGCGGCACAATTGCCAAAAGAACATCGAAAAAAGAGTGAATATTTATGAAATTTATAAGAAGTATTAAAAATTAAGATACAGAAGATATAAAATGTTCACTTACGCCATTTGCATCCTAATTCCACGCATTTGACAAAGAGTTCGCAACAACACGAAAATGTTGCCACTTACCTATAAAAACATCTGAACAAATTGAAAGACCGAGACTTCAAATTCTAATCAAACTGATATCTAGAAATAAAGCAGAATTATAATTCGTTGACAGATAATTCCGCATCGGGAAAAAACCAAATTTTCTCTAATTTAAATTGTTTCGGTTGGCATCAGCTGTCTAATCGTGGTTAGTGGAACAAAAATAAATTAATTGATTAAAAAGCTCCGAACTGAGTGACCGAACTCACTCAGCGGTCAAATCATCCAGCTTGAACTATGGAGCATTAGGAACATTTGATAGTGAGCAATACTCCTTCTCCTTCATATCTTATTGGACAATTTTGCCATCTCTCCATTCAAGTGATCGCTAAATCTGCTTAAATTTTTGGTTAACCATGGATAATAATCAATTGCCTAGGGTTTGCGCTCATTATAAAGCAAATAAATAGTGTCAAACTAAAAGATGAGCAGAACCAGTACATTAAAGTTACCTTTCCAGGAAAAATATACTGTTTTATTTACCTATAGTTTGTTAAAACAGATAAAACGAATCAAATACGAAACTTTAAAGGAGAGTCACAATTAGATCGAATTTGGAAAAGTATTATCAAAAGAATTTCTTATTTTATTTTCATTCGAACCATCCCATTAATTGTCTCCAACTTGAAACTTTATATTGGAGGTTCTCCTCCATTTGAATCCTTTCTAACAAGATTTCTATGATTAAGCAATGATTATGAGCAAATTAATAAACCGTCGTCAACCAACCAACTCATCAAGCACATTAATCAATCACAGTAAACTCTATGTTTTATTTCTGCGATGAAATTGATAGAGAATTTAGGAAGATGAAGCATATACAAATATTTGATATATAGCTAAACCATTTGGAAATAATGATTTCACATCATCGTTTATAGTTCCCACTACTTGTTACTACGATGGGCTGTCAAAGTCAAGCCGTCTTTATCACTAAATATTGGATCTGAGAATAGCTCTGATGTTCATTATTCGCAGATATTTATTCGTGTTGTCGTTTGTCAAATCGCTGTATTTCGGTTTGATCGGTTTAGTTGATGCATTTTACAATTTTACCTCACTAAACCAGTATCCCCCGTTTCAGTACAAGTAAAAATGTGCATCAAAAGACGAGAATTTTGTTATTTATTTCCAGTCAACATCTAAACGTAATGAAACTTTATAATTATCAAACAAGTAGCTCTGTTCTTGAAGTTTATAGAAACTAGCCTTCATCCTCGCGCCGTTTAATATGTTTCAATTGTAAAAAATTTGGATCAAAACTATATTGAAAACGCCAAATTTAACAAATATCTTAATAAATATTCAGAGACTATTATTTTTTATAAAGAATAATTTAAAATAGTTTTGTGCCACCCGTTAAATGAGGTTAATTTATAACTGAAACATCAAAGTGTAGTTCAACAATTCCCAGGTTAAAGAAAAGTACCTTTCATCAATCTATTTTAAAGATGGGAGACGCCTTGGAATGCACGAGATGATTCATTTTTCATTGATTAGTATTAATTATGGTGCCGATGCTTATAAAATTTATCAAAGTGCTCTGTCTACGTTTACTTCAAGATCGAGGTGATGGGCATTCTCAAGACTCATTTACAAAGCGTTAACAGGTTAATAAAAAGAGAATGAATTTCAAAGAAATTTAGATTAGAGTTTAATCATTATAAAATTCGTAGAAAATTTGTTTAATGTAGCTTGTATCACCCTCCTAACAACTAAAAGACAAAACCGATTACTGCGAAAAAGCATTAAATACAAACCTTCGCTCTGCAGAACAAATATCAGTCACTCACATACAGACGCCTTTACAGGTGTGCTATAGCTGAACTTTACCTTCCAGATGCCCAAACCATGGAGATCTGAAGTCAAAAATGGTCCAAATCGCAACTTAAATTTTGCACAAATCATTTGTTTCTGCATCAAAATTCTCAAAATTAAACAACGCACCACTTTTCCTCAGTAAATGTTAAATGGAAAACAGCACACTCCAAGTCCAAATCGTACGACGACCAGTTACTCTAATGGACTTAATAATATTTATTTAATAGTGCTACGACGGCGCTGCGATCAACATCCACTTTTGCCAAGTTAGCAGTTACGGGATGGATGCTCATTGGTGAAGAGTCAATTGTGTGGATGGTTAACCATTCTGAATATGCCTCGTTAGTAGGATGATTGGTAAATTGAGTTTCTTATAAAAGCGGTTTCAAAATACCTTCTCTCTAGGCAAAGTCAAGTGCCGATGACATTTGCTTTGATGAGTCCAGGAAGGTAGGGTGCAGAATACTTGTGGAATTAACATCACTACTTAAGTATATCATTTATTAAGTGTGCAATTAAAACTACGACTTGACTTACCGTAACTTGTTCCCTTCACTTCGGAAATTTCGCGAAGCTCTAGTGATAACCTGATTTCAACATTTATAGTTAATTGAAAGCCATTTCTTGTTTATGAAATAAACAAATATCTGCATCTGATCTCATATATGACTTCGTGCTCTTTCGGTGATATGGATAGAAACCGTTTATTTCAGGCCATTAGAAGTGCTTGTAGAATGGGAGTTTCAGAAAAGAGCGGCTCAAGAATACCCTTTCATAATTTCATCAAACAGAGTATTGATAAGACTTTTCTAAATGATTTTTGGAATTTTTTTCTTCTATCTCCGCCAATTCTCATCTCTTATGAGGATTTAATCATCTCCTACAGTTTATTTTACAGCTTATCAAATGGTTCTTAAAAATGAACGAATCTACTTTAGCTTCTCTGTCACTTTAAAAAGGATTATATAAACACCAACATAGATCACAATAAATACTTGAAGTGCTTAAGAAGTATTTATAAGGGAGTATACTTTCACATTTATATGCGAACATTGATCTACTGTAAGTAAACAAAAGACAACTTGAAGTTGCTATTCAAAATCGAAGATCATTTCAAATAAATCTTCGATTCATTCCATTTTTTTATTGTTCATAGTATTTTGAATTCTTAACTTTTTCATTTAAAAATACACATCCAGGCTTTTAAAACCTTATTTTTACATTAATATGTATTTAAAAATGATATTTTACTAACGAATGATGAATCAGATGGCCCATCACTTTGTGTTCAAATAAACCCGAGAAATGCATTCAGAATAAAATTTCGATATGATTAAATTTCAGCCACAAAATCATCGGGCCAGCAGAATTTCTATGGAAAGTAACCTTATACCCAGTGACCTGCGAGCTTGCAATATAAACAAAAATTAACTATCGCGATTCGGTTGATGATATGAACTAGAGAAACCTATAGAATCCATAATCTAAACTTAATGCCGAATAAATCACTCTTTTAACTTAATCTTTTTCTACTGATTGTTATTATTATAATAACGTAAAGCAAGTCAAAATAGTTGTTTTTCATTGTAGGAAAACAACTGAAATCGATTCTCAGGAAATTTGATAACAGAGAGAAGAATAAAACTAATACATCGAAAAGCCTTATCTCGTTTGATTTTTGCATTCAGCCTGTATAATTTTCGCCAAAATTCAAACTTCATGATTGCTGAACAAATTCACGTCCATGATGTCCAATGCATATTGACCGGTCATATAATTATGATGATCGATCTTATCACTTTAATTCAACCTTTCTTCGAAGGTTTGAGAGAGCCGATTAATCATGTCATTTTAAATTGGCAGAACTGATATGGCTGGCATTTTCCCCATTTATAATTAAGTTTGTTAATTTAGTCATACTTACTCACGTAGAACACTGACGGTAACATGTGTTTCGTCTTTATGATTAACCAACTTCGCTTTCCTTTATTCATTTATGCATATATTATTAATACCCAACTTCACAAAGATTACGCAAGCCCCTCTCTTGGGGTTGTCATTATTACTAGAGTAGTTAGTAGCCTGTCTGTTGATGAAAAACGTCACAAACAGTTGTAAAGCTAAAAGTTGTGTAATCATTTACGTAAGAATGACCTTATATCAGTTTTTTCGATGGGATTTAGACCAAAGCTTACTTGCTGCTTAAGAAAGTGCTGAGCATAATGGGCTCAATTCTTTCTATAAAAAAAAAATGAAGTTACAGAAGCAGTTATGTAGTTTGATGTTGATGCTGGAGGCTATAAAAAACACCCGTTAAAACTATTCTGCCTAATAGGATAAGTATGGCAGAAGGATAAAAATTGAGTAGTTACTAATTATTCCTAGCCAAACAATATCAGTCTAATGAGCCCTAGACATCATCTTATCTTCTGAAGTTACTCTTTTATATGCATAGAAGTAGTCGAAATTTATGTGAATAATAATAAATATATAAATTTAGTCTGTAATAATCTTAATGCGGTTTGGGAATGTTAGTCAGAAGAAAATTAAGTAAAGCTGACCTTGAATTTGAGCAGATTTGTCAATATTTAAATATTCCTTTAAATTATATATAATAAAATTCATGCATTAAGTTACACAAATGCATATTGATGGAATATGAGCATGAGATTAAGATTATGCACGTATTTTAATCACTGGCGAATCTAAATTTTTACTGCTCTTATTGTAGTGAAGTAACGTAAATCATAAGGATCATCAGTTACATTTGAGAGCAAATTTTCTATTGCGTTTAGAACAGATAAGGCGTTCTCTTTTTATCAGACAGGAAGAAGCTCCTTGCCTAAATTTAAGAGCACCCTCACTCAGGAAATATTCGATGCAAAAGAATTCTGCAAAATAGGTTGCTTGGAATGTTCCCAACTTCGATTTTATATAAAACTAACTTGTTATTGATGTCATCTCAAGAAGCAGATGGAATTCTTACATTTATTAACAGATATAATTACTTAAATAGACTGAGATATATGAGAGCTGATTGACTGTCTGATTAGCAAGTAATTGCAGCAGTGGCGAGATTTCATTCCCAGGCACGAGCGTGAAAAGTCAATGATTAATAAAAGAGTGTATCGAAAGCTTAACATTGTGCTTCCTAAAACCTTTCGTAATATTCAGTTGAATAGGATCAATAACATCTATACTCTGATGACCATAGTTGACAAGTTTAAACAATGCATTCAAATAAATTTAAAATGAAGTTCACTTATGATTTCAAACGGTATTTATTAGTGTAATAAAGTTCATATTTCCTAAATGCTGCAGAAGAAATGGTGGATAGAAATCGATAAAACCATCTAGGACGGTAGTTTCCTGAAGTTGAGGTTGCACATGAAGTTTTTAATTCATTAAGTTAAAAATGTTAGCCAGGTCTCTAGTTAGCCGTTATTTGGTCATCTGGAGGGACAGGAGCACAGAGATAGCATTTATTTCCCATGACATAATCAATCTCACTTAACCGGTCAATTAGCCCAGAAAACATGGGGTCATACCTTGAACTTTAAAACGTTGTTAAGCCATGATGATGATAGGTGAAAAGCGGACAACCTAAAGAATTTCTAACTCCTATTAAGTAAGACTCTTAATGCTCCGACTTTATTCGCTGTTATTTCCAAAACCCATCTCCCATTGACATTTCGTTTTAACCACCGCATAAAAATTTTCTGTAATTGAAAGCTGTATTTCTTTGTCCAGTACTGGGAAATAATAATAATAAAGAGCTAATGTTTTCTATTACATTTTGAGCAATAGAAACTTAGTTTGACATTCAGCATTGAAGCCTCATTTAAGTAATCGATTTTGAGATACTCTAACCACCTCATTTAAAATCGGTAATAACATTTAAAACTGAAATCCCATAAAGCTGAAGTTTCCAGCTAAATATCTGCCCTGGTATCCACCCCGAGTTGCCATATGAAGAAAGTAATGTAGAGTGATAGAATGGCCAGCCGCCCATTCTCAGTCTACAGGTCAATCAACCCGGAAAACTGAGGATATTAACCCTCATCCGGGTACTATGACTCAGCTTCTGAATTTTGAAACACTGGGTCATACTACAACGAAATATTTGTTGAATATAAATAAGGTTGCCTTAAAGCTTTGACATTTATTTGCCGTTTCAGTCTTTATATAGACTGATTTTCTTGTTCCTACGTTTAGAAACTCTTGTATACGTAAAAATTGCAAATATCTTACTTCGTCTTGGAGAGCAACAATGCAGAAGTAATATTTCCTGTTTATTTTGAAGTGAAAATAAATGGAGAGTTTCAGCACTGAGGCTCTTAAGCATTTTCAATCAATTCCCTCAGACGCACAAACCCTATCGATTAATGCTCTGCGATTCCAGACAGTTAGGCTTAGTCGGACCTCAAAGATGACCTTTGGTTATTGACACATCTACATTTAGGGTTGGGTCTAATAGTCTGTAGTTTTACGATAGCATGCATAACTAAAATGATTTAATGGTTAAACATGAACAGAAACTTCTGTTGAAAAAAATATATTCAATCGATATCTTATTGATCGTGGCTAACCTAGTTTGATAGCACAGCTGATTCAAAATCCCACTTTCCGAGGGTTTAGATTATTAATTTCATTATGTCAATGGCGCATCTAGAAGCGGTACATTCGTGTAAACAATTCTTTTACGTAGAAACCGTTCATGCATGAATTAGACTATAAATCTACGCATATTCTATTCGCACATATAAGAAACTACTACAACAAATTGGAATTTCAGATTAATTCTCCACTCCTTTTTAATCGACTCCACTCTCCACTCCATAAGTGAGCACTTAAAGTTGACGTTAATCAGGCCATCCTCAACACTAACCCAAGTGCTCTGTTTGGGCTGTTTGTTTGTACACATGAAGCTCTATACACACATTATATCTTAGCATTCAATAAAATTTAACAGCCTATTGCAAAAATCCAACAACTATTATCTTGTTGATCCAGTGTTGGCCGCCTATTTAGAAATTTTTTCGAGTCAGCACTAGCGGTTTTAGGGATGAACTTTCAGTCGTTATAAAACATCGGAAATTCAAGGTCGTAGAAATTGAATGGTGATAGAATTGAGTATTCTCAACGCCATGAGCAGATATCATAAAAATTCATAACTTCATTACTTGAATTTACTCGATTACTATTCCTCCGCGCTCGTACCTAAGAATGAACTATTCTCAGTGCTAAATCATTAGCTAGCCTGATTATTATTTTTGTATTATCATCACCCTCGGTAATGCAAAAAAATTAAAATTGTGAAGAACAACCGAAATCGATTAAAAGAAAGTACAACAAATGATAAAGGGGCGGGAATCGAAAATAATTGAGAGTAAAGTTATGGTATCAAAGAGTCTTATCGCATTCAATTTTTGGAATCAGGTTGTATAAATTCTACTTAATGGGAAGTCTACGTTTCTAAGCTCAAATGCTCAGCAACGATATCCATTACTTACTGATCGCATTTTTAATCGTGATGGCAAATCTAATCAGTTCAATTCCTTTTTCTTCCAAAAGTTAAGAAGACAAAATCAACTTACATAATATTAATCAACTTACATGATCATAACATATCGGAGCTGGGACACCTAAAAGTAAAAAGCTAACCAGGTAATCAATCGAGCTCCTTTATCCAAGCCAAATATTATAAAGTGACGAAGAGAAACTGTCGTTTGAGATGGTGGTCGACCCCCTTCTGGGTATGAGTCTGCCACAGTAAACGACCTTGACCAATTAGTGAGCGCATACCGCATATCAGCTAGGAATAACATTACGACAGTGGTAACAGAGCTTAATACCAGAGTGCTATCTCCAAGTCCTAAACAAGCCTAATCCAAGTATGACCAGTGAAGCTCTTCCGATGGTGAAAATAAATCCATCTCTATTAGCTCAATACCAAAAAAATCGGTTCAAATTCCCAATGATTAATGATAACCTCATGTCACGCGTCTTAATATCGAAGTAACCATAGTCATTTTCTCATTTTCGGTTTTAAATTAATGATAAAAATGTGCTGTAAAATCAAACTTAGTTTAAACTGACCGAGGGATTTTTCAGAAGCCCATTTGATGCTCTAAACTGAATTTTAACAAGCTTTCGAGGACGTTGATAAGTACTTACTAATTGGATCAGAGTTATGAACAAAATTAAATAATAAATCCCGAAACCTCAAAATATAATTCAATCTACAAAATATTAAAGCCAGACATCTATTTACATGAATTACAGTGTATTATTATCATTATTCTTAAATAGTAAGACCAAGCAGAGATTCAATAAAGTTAATATGGAAACCCCCGACTCTGTGATACAATAACAGCTTATTTTGTAATTCCACAATGGAAAAAGTCAAATATTAAGAGCATGGAAAGCGATTTAATCACACAATACGGTATTAGTATGAAACGCATAGCACAATGTCACAATATGTTCTGTGTTGTGATAGAGATTGGAGTCAACTGGTAAAATGCTTGAAAATTTAACACAAGGCTTCGGTCATTGAGCAGAACATAAAGCAACAGCGTCGTGGTAATGTTGGTAAAAATTGCATTGGAATAGCTAATATCACAGAAATTATTTTTGTGATGTCAGTAAGACAATGGGAAGAGGGAAAGACTATAAAAAGGGGGAGTTGATAACACGTCTGCTAAAGCGCGGGAATGTTTGTGCTCAAATCTTAAAACGGATGTGTGGTAAGAATATAAGAAAAGGAAGAGGAGATTTGGCAGAGGAAAGGGGAATGATAAGTAATCAAAACAAATACAGAAATACGTCAAATTCAGAACCCCGTATCGTTAATCCAGTAAAAGTAAAGTTGAGCTAAAACTGTTTGAAGAATATTTGGTATCAACTGTCCTCCATGACACACAGACATGCATACTTGTAAAAGAGCCTTGAAAGGACACCTCACTGATGAAGGCTTCGAGTGGAGGAAAAATGAGAGGAAAAATCTACACACGCGTAAACACAGGGAATTGTGAAAGAGATTTGGCAGATTAAGGCGCAGTAATGAAAAACACGTAGCAAAAAATTCGGTAAAATCAATAAGATGTTAAAGAGAACACGGTGAAGATGAGAAAATCCCGCTGAATAAGAGAGCACTGACTAGTTACGATCCTGATTGAATTTGAGACTACGACGGAGAGGTTTGTGATTGGTCGCATTTGAATGATGCCAATTTTTCCAACAATTCGGACAAAAGTATCTGAAGCATTCTAATGAGCGACAGAAATAGACTCCTGGTAAAAGTTTGCACGTATCACAAAGCGAATCCTCCAGAAATGGGTCGATCTGAATGATTTTGACGAATTTTGAAGTTTTAATCTCCACAAAATTAGCTTGCACAGCCGCCATGTAACTCTCTTCAGTTCGGAAAGCGACACGACCAGAACCTTAAATATTAATAATTAATACCATTTAGATACTTCGACTAATCTTCATACTATTTTATGAAATCGTGAAAAACCTAGTGCCAAAACCATAGAAATACTTTCAAGGCTACTACTATTTCACATGACATGCATGTACATTTGTAAATCAAATTACCATACAAAGAAACCATAACAAATCTAAAATCAAATCAACTTACCAATGGGGTACTTATGTTTGTCAGTATCGAGTCCAGCGAAAATGACATTGCCAAAGAGTTCATTCATTATGGAGGCCAGAGCTTCAGCAGTTATCATTCCATGTAAAGCACCGACAAACACAGTGTACTTATTACGAATGTTGGACTGAGAGCCGTTAGGGCAAAACTGACTATCGCTAATTACCCAAGGTATGACCTACAATCAAAACAAAAGAAGTCAATGAATGAAAAATGTAGCATATACCTGCACTCAATCGGTCTCCTGCCAGGGTGACTATGGTTTACAGAGGAAAATTATAGTTATTCATCAGCTAGTCCTCAAAATCAAGAACCACTCGATTTAGAATGACCATTTACTGAGCAAATACTTGCAAAGTTGGTCGTTAATCTCGAACGATAGAGACCTGCTTTGTGCACCTCTCTATTTCCGTTTAATGTTTACATAAAAAGGTAAGGCAATTGGGACGCCGCACTTCTCTCTAAAGCGGTGGTCCAAATTTCGACATTAAATACATAAAAATGAATTTAAAACGTACCTGAATACTCTTGGTTTTAAACTTCGGTGAAGTGAGCTTGAAGTATTCACCACCATTGGTTGGATCACGAGTACACTTGGCTAATAGTTCCTCAACACAGGATTCGTTATCAAAGAGGAGATAACAGTAGCCCTTTGGGGAAGTAGATCTCTCAGATAGGGCATCAGCACCATTGTGATGGGAAACATAGCCACCATCCTTTTGTGGCCACAGGACTGTTACATTACCGAATTGAGAGAAGGCATTAACGAGATCATCACTAGTACTATCCCACGGTACTCCACCGAGAAAGACTTTTCTAGAAAAGCACATTGAATTGTAATTTCTCATCGGTAAATTTCCTTGCCATGTACGGATCGGTTCCAGTTTTCTTGAGGCAGAGTCTAAGAAAAGAAGCATATTAGTTTTCGTAAAATTTACTTCACTTACTGGCTGAGTTTCTATACATTGTGGCAGCACGATCAATATCACCCTCGAAATTAACCGGACGAATGGGGTATTTGCTTGGTAACGGAGTGTCATTAAAATGCGATCGAGAGTAGAGTTGTGAAATTGGATAGTCTGGAGTGAAATTTACCGACTGACGACTGTTCTGTCTGCTAGTCATTGGCGACGAGTACATATATCCATTTGATTGTAAACTCTTGGCGCTATCGTATCTTGCGGCACAGGCAGCTCCTTGTGTGGCTAGCATGTCCATCAATTCGGAATTATTTTTCACTTCTTCCAATGGAAACAAGCTCCCGAGATATGATAATAAACTTCCATTACCACTCGATCCATTTACAAAATTCGATTTGACAACTGCATATTTACATAAATTTTGCAGAAGCTCTGAATGATTAATTTCAAGATAACGCAGAAAAACATGCAATAAATGTGGCTGCGTTTTATCAAGATGGGCAAGTATATTGAGGATACTGCTCGTGGAGATAGAATTTGAGGATGCACTTCCGTGGTTAAATCGAGTGTTCGAGCCGTAGGATCCCCATTCATTGGATACCGTTTGGCGATTCGACAGAAGATTTAATAATAAGGAAAGAAGTAGACATGAGTCGATTTCTAAAAGAAAAACAGTTATATTAATCGGTGGAAATTAGATCAAAAGTCAACTACGGGCTGTTAAGTGTTGTCCTCATATTGATAAAGTGGGATCATGACAACCTTAGGGTTATCTCGGCTCACCAAATTTTCTGATTAGTTAATTAATGTACGAACCCAAAGATAACATCAATGTGAAAGAGTGTAAGGTCGAATCAATCGTAAATGTGCACAATGAAATTTAGAATCAGATTAGGAATATTCAGAAATGTGGTTTTATGGCATAAAAGAGTATAGCATAGTTCGGCAGTGGCGTAGCGGTAAGATGATATGGGTTCGCAATACGAAACGGCACATACAATTTCCCAAATAGGGTATATAAATGTACATAAAAGAGTACATAAATTAGTAGTGTAGACAAAAAGGTACGATTCTCACCATTATTCCCTGAGTTATTGAGATCAAGCTGACCGAAGCTGGTAGAAATATCATCAACAGCTGCAGACGAAACTGGCGGAGGAATATTCCGATTTGTAAAATGAGGACGTTCTGGAAGTGAATCTACGTTGGATCGCGGGCTCATTGGGGTTTTGAGGTCTTTATTCAGTCTAGAAGCCTTTAGTTCAACTGGGGCTGAACTAGTCAGTGATTCTGATGCGGAAGAAAAGTCAGTAGCTCGAAGGCTGCTTGATCTACTTGTAGGTCTGCTACCTCCATCTGTTAATTCGAAGACAGTTTGCTGAAGTTGCATCATATTCTCCTCAAGCTCTCTATCTTGACCACTTTTTGAAGAACTACCACCACCCGGCGTTGTAAATTCATCAGCTGACAAATCTGACCCAAAAGTCAGATTGCTACAGTGAACAGGAGAAGCATTCAAGTGATTAAGTGAACTAGAGTAATTATTCTCCGACGATATTCTCTGGAGGGGAGTTGAGTGATTTTGAACTTCCGCTAATATCGATGATTCTATATTCGAACGTCTGCTAGCTTCAAATATGTTCTTGTGATTAAAACTTTGGAAAAGTGAGTCATTCCTACCTTGACGAATATTTCGCAGATAACCAGTGTGCAGACCAGTATCAAATGTGGTATTCTGTAATCTTGGCTGCTCCAGCGAATCATCTCTAAGACTAGGGGATCGTACCTCTTGATCGTATCTGCCCACTGTGGAGCGGAGTGAAGTGTTTAACTGCTCATTGTCATAGGCAGAAAACAATTCATAGTCCGGTGCTGATCGTATCAAAGGTGGTTGCATGTTTTGACTACTTCTCGCTTCTATCCTTTGATTGTCTGATTGTTCACTGGTGTTAAATTTTCGTTCGTTGATTTCTCGATTTGAAAACTGCTGACTACGATAAGTTGAATTCAATGCACCAGCGGCGCAACTGTTGACAGTGTCTGTTTCAACTAAAATAAAAAGTAAACGCAGTGGTTACACATTTTAATTGCGCGCGCAAGCTGAGGTAATAGCTCTGATTGGCTGCCAGTGATCGGTTTGTGTGTGTGGTGCGCCTATCAGCACACAGAGCACAAATACAACAATGCGTACAAGTCTAAACCAGTAAGCGTCGACGAAATGCACAGCAGTCTGTTTTGCTGTAGAACTGGCATGTGTAGCACCCGCGTGTGATTCACGAATATGATGACGTACGTTTCAAGTTCATATATGAGAAAAATATCACGTCTACGTCACAGATGCATATATCCAATTGATTAACAAATGCAGCAGTAAATAGCAAAAAATCTCTATTGTTATCTTCTTTTATTCCGAGGAAGTGTATACCAAGTAGTCTATCATTTCGAGTGTCTACTAACCACCCCTTTCGTAGGCCTTCCAAGAAAACTACACCATGAGGCTGGAAACTATGCCACACCCGAGACCAGGAGGACCTCGTGCCATAAATGACAACACGCGCACTTCAAATAGCTTATCATTGCGGGCTTTGCGTCTGTTCACACAGATAATGCGGAAAGTTTTTAAGACGAATGAATACTAAAGCGACTACGTCAGTGAAGTGAAGTAGAAAAACAACACCGAGATAAAGAGCGTTAATGCCAATAGCATGTAAAACTTACATCGGCGTGTCATGCATGGAGCACTCCCGTCAAGAGATATTGCTGGATCTTGTAGAAGAAAGCGAGCGCTCTCATTTTTCAACCATGTGCTAGGTGAGCTCATTTCGAAAGCGGTAACTTGAATCCGGCGAAAGCAAAAGCACAATCCGATACTTTGCTCAGCTAGCGTAAAAATGACTAACTAAAGTCCAAAAAACTTCTCAGTTTAGAAATGTGAACTCTAATCGGCCGTTTAATAGACACAGGGCGCAAGTACGCAATCGATTAGGCCAAAAAAATCAATGAAACCTGAGTGAAGTTCATTACGATTTCGCACAGCGAATTGGTCATTATCAAGGTTATTTCTTTCCGTTTAATGAGTTTTAATTTGAGTTAACTGCACTCAAGTGCATATTCTTAATCTAAACCAAAACATTTTCACAGAAAATAATAACAAGTATAAGCAATGTTTATCTTCATTGGAAAATGATCTCAATTCTTGGTTTAATAAGAATTAAATATCCCTATTTTGGAGGTCTAGAGATGGTATTTTAATACGCCCACATAAGTTAGGGCGCCATTTTAAGCCTACTTGAATGCTTATTAACTCTAAGACCTCGTGTTTGTGGGTTATGTTATTTATGGCAGACTGATTTTAGAGCTGATTAAAATAATTTATTATTTCTGAGGTCTGCGATCAATTTAACTTATCTCTTCGTGTGTATCATTTGGCCATTAACCCAGAAAGATGATTCATTACTAACCACCACTTCTAGACGTATACACACACAATCAATGGTTTAAAGGGGTCAGACCAGCTAAGGTAACCTAGGGGTCTTGGTAACTCTCACGTATTTTGAACATTCCAATAGCCGGAGTTCATGATATTGTCACGGCGGTAAAGCACACCGTGTGTGTGGCGGACGTTTATCTCGTGAAATTGGACCAACTTCATAACTGACTTTGCTCGGTAAAATATGAATGCACCTAACTGTTAAAGATATGCGTTGATATGTCAGACAACCTAAAGGAATTTAATATTTATTTTGGAATATTTGAAAACGAGGCATCAAATGCTAGATCAGTTTTTTACCTTTATATATGTAAACAATCACACATATCAATTGGTATAGTGGTGACGATTTATAATTATTAATGAAATCAAGAAAAATTCATATCAGATTTGGGAATCTGAGCCACATGGATTTATGAATTTGTACTCATATTTTTCTGAACCAACGACACACCTGTGCAAGGTGTCAGAACATGAAATGTATAATGGAGCAAATCAACCGCAGAGCCCGCACAACGCTTTGTTACATGCGCAAAAGAAACATTTTCAACGAAGATGTAAAGATGATAATCATATGATTTCAATCGACTCTTTAATGGGATCTGACGTCTTTGCTTAGATAATTATTTCTTTTCCGTGTGACGAAGTGGATGTATAGCCTTTTATCAATAAGGATTAGGTTTTAGACAACAAAAACATTCATACTAAAAGCGTTAAAACGGAAACGTCTACATGGTAGTACTCTAGTGACTTTTATGCATTTATGAGGATCCTTTTACTATTTAAAAATTCTAATTATGTCATACACATACAGTAGATGCGTTTGGTAAGGCTTGTTCAGCAGTTAAAATTTAAAGTGGATATCTAGTCTTTCATAAGGGCAATTGATACGGTTCAAGCAATATAAGAACTCAAACAGACAATGCACTTGATTCTCGATTTACAAAAATCCCGGAAAGGAAAACATGTATACAAATATCACTGATAGCGAATTAAAGATCCCGAAGGCTCCTTATTAGAAGTACTTAAATTTAAAGGGTATTGAATTCAATTCGGTTATAAGAACGCATTTAAGTACTTGCAAGATGCAAACAAATTCAATTACAGCGCGTATATATGCGTAATAAGTATTTTCGCTTCGAGTCAATGGAATGAAATGAAAAAGATATATTCTCTTATCCTATATTAGTTTGACAGCTAATCCAAAAGTACCATCTTGAGAGTATATGTCCTCGCATAAGAGAACTCTTCAAACTACGGGCGCCACTAATTAAATAAAGTCCATAGAATGCTAAATTTAAGTGCGCTGATTAAAAAGAAGGAGGAGCGAGAATTTATAGTTACCCTCGTGATTATCTTATGGCCCCTTAATTCGCGCAATGAACGAAGTTCCAGCGGAACGAACTTTAATCAAAAGTGCATCGAAGATCTAGCTTGATTAGAGCTTATGCAACAGATTTAAACTGAGTTCTATTGAGAAATTTTAGGAGTGATAAAATGTTCATTTTAGCTGAAAAATGGGTTAAAAAATGTTCACAATTAAATAGCATTTGGGGTCATTGAGCTATAGAGTTCGATTTCAAGTACCTGGCAGTTTACGAAAGTGGCATAATGCTCTGCGTACGTGACGTAGAATACAGTGTTTTCTGCTCAAAATAATCTATTTGAAGTGAACTTTGGCGACAATGTAACAATTCATCTGAACTAAATGGGGGACAGTTAGGGAGTGATTTGTGCTTATTAGCCGAGTCTTCCATTTTGTTCCGCTAGCACATACTCGAAATCTTTGTCTTTCTGCTATTATTAGTGACCCAGAAAAATAATCAAAATACCTACTATTTTGCAATGTGGCTCTAAATGTTTGCAAAATAATCAACAAACTGAGTAAACCGTCTATTTAGCACATTACTTAATCGAAAATCGATTTTTTAAGAGACACTTTTCCTGCGTTTTAGTTTATCGATTTTTAGAAACTTAAACAAGGTTGGCTCCAATTAAAAGGCGTTGGATACAAGTGAAGGTGTTGGTTCTGTAATTAATGAGCACGTCTAGAAGGGTCAGTTGTGTGGTCTCTCTAAAGCTAAGTCAGAGCAAATGGAAATAAAAAGGCACACCAGATGCTTCTTAGACTAATAGTAAGGTATTTAAGTTTGAAAAGAGACTTTTTAAGAATCCACAAATAGAGAACACTTATGAGAGGAATTCATTTTGAATGTTAAAATACTTTTCGACACTACTGCTTGAAGTGATGAGATTTAGGTCAGACGCGCTTCTAAAATATTTTGAAGTTACTGTTTACGTTAGCAATATCGACAAGATATATCAAGTAGCACAAATAAGTAAACATACCACTCTACTATTTTACAGCCACCGCAAAAGGTGGAGTAGCAGAATACAGTGCTTTTAACATCCAATTTTTGAGAATTTTTGTATCGCCAAAAGTACTAACCTTGAAGATCTTGGTTAGAAATAAATAACCGGGAATGATTTCACACATCCCAGAGTTAAATAATTTAAGTGAAATTGTAACCTATTTAAAAGTGTTTAGGACGAAATATTGCATTGTGTCTCAAAAAGTTTTTTTCTGAGAACCTTGGCCAACATGCACGTTTGCAAGTTAGGAGTCACGTGATCGATGCTCTTCTTTGCGCATCAGCGAAGTGAATAGTCAAAATTCTGTTTATCAAATAGGATGGCAGACTGCCAGTTTAGCATAAGAGCGATTTCTCTCTTCTAAAATCGACTTTTGTTAACGTTTGCTTTAATAAGTTGGAAATTTTCCTTTTATCCAACTACCTTTTTACTTAATTGATAGTAGTTGAAATTATGCATATTTAATTATCACACTATCCATACCCGAGCGTTACGATGAAAAATAACATAAAGCTGATCAAGAACTGAGCGTTTTCTAGTGTCTAATATACTTATTATCATCAAAAGAACAATAACTATCGGCATAGAAGGGGTTTAGGAATCGGTGAAGTGGGGAAAAGACCAGATCTCTTTAATTACTAAAAGGAAAATTATATCATTCAACAGCATCAGCTATCATTAATTATCTGTATTTTAGTTATCTGAAGAGGCATATGTACCAAAATTTCATTCTTATTCTGTGGCCAATCATCTAAGAATATTGTGGACATGAATTATTATTCAGGAACTTAAAAAGTTATATTCTCTATTTCTTGCTTAAAAGCTCCAGACCATGATGCAACCACGATGTACATATCGAATAAGAAACATACATTCTGAAAAACCCCAAAATAGGATTAACTAAGGGTATTTTGACACTTACTTCTATGTTCTCCTTCTATCCCGTGGCATTCGGGCTTTAATTGTCAGACCGCGTGATAAGCTCCCTTTGAGAAAAGGTGACTTAAGTGTGATTGAATTCAACTTGTCGTCACACGTGTCTAGGCTTTCTATCTGATTTGTTTTAATTGGCACAATATAATACGATGCGTTCTCTCTGGGATTTTGTGGGGTTTGGCATCTAGATACCAAAACGTTACATCCCCGATCCCGATCTCCTTCGCCCTTTACTTACCTTTGTTTCGAGTAAAATGGGAAATTTGTATAATAATAATCTGATAAGCCCACCATTAATCATTCTCGTAAAAAAAATGTTCTTGAGTATACAACTGAAAGAAAAAACAACCTATTATCCCATATAGAGTCCTTTATGAAAAAAATGAATTACACAAGAATTATTTATGTACAATTTTACAACAGAATTCATATATGGTACTCCACTTTACTTTTAGATAAAGCGACAGAATGACACACATTTTCAAATTACCTCAATCTGCCTTCTGTCTTAACTAAAGTTAATTTCTCTTTATTGCTAAATTAAGCCTGGGTGGAGGTGGACATTTTCGTTATAAATTCGGCATAAATTAGGTAAAAGATTAGAAATAAGTCAACCTTTAAACTACTAAAAGGAAATATCATTAACATTATCTCTGATACCTAAGCCGCTTATAGGAGAAATGATTCCGAGGTGAAGGGAGGGCTTCCTAAAACAGCTCTGATGTGGAACTCGCATTCCTACCACCCCTTTTATTGACTGATAATAATCAGTACAATTGGTTTTTCCTATCACAAGATATATGCTAATGGATGTATCAGACTCATTATCTTTGATGAGCTATAAATCAAATCTGCGAGATATGCAGTAAACGAACAACAAATGTATTCAGAACATTTAAAAACAAATATATTTTTTAAAATCCTTGGATATACATAATATTTGCCCTTATAAACTCTACACTGAACTGTTACTTTGAATAGTTTATCTATTTTTTCCAGTTTGCTACGTCTCACCCCATCCTGCGTGTCATTCTTCAATCAGCCTTTTAGCGGGTTGTCGCCTTTCTTATGTAATTTTCTATTAGCAATAACAATAACCCTATTCAAAAGAATCCGCATTCCAGGACGCAAGACTCTTGAAGCTTAAAAGACAAAACATGTATTCTAACTTTAAGATATTAATATAGTCAAGCAAATATTTTATGTTGTTACGGAGAATATATGAGTTGTGGAAGATAAAAGTTCAAGTTCAGAAACGAAGAAGAAAATAATCAAATAAGGTCAAGTTCTTGAAGACCTGGTCTGCCACACAGGTATTCCAGAGTTAGAAATCATCAGCCTAAATTGCACACTTACGTACTAACATACAAATTAGCAAACATATATTCTACTTCCTTACAAGACAACCAAGAATTAAAAAAGGTTCAGGACCATATTAAGAAATGACGAGGAATTTACCGACCTATTCTACTGGTGGCATGTGATAAGTATGGCAATTAGATCACATAGGAAAATAGACCCTCCCTCTTTGAATCTCATCGTCGCAAGATGTCAATTCAATTGTCAGCTTCAAACACCACGAATGCCAATCCTCAGAGTTTGAGCTAACTTTGGATATAGAGGCGAGCTCGTAATGCAATTCCTCATTATGTCGTCGTATGAAATAAATTCCCTCTCATTCTTAAGTTTATTGATAAAAGATTCGAGATCTAGCTAACTTTAAGATTGTGGGTGTTAGGATTGCATTATGCATTGGTATCTACCGATTTATAGAAATGATGAGATAGTACGCGTGTACCACCTGGAAAATGGATGTTAGGCTTTTTTGTTGTGTACTTATTTGGTAAAGTGCAATCTGATTGAGTTCTAGGATCAAACTTGTGCTTAGGAATAGCTTTTTCACTTATGTATGTTCCCCTTTGGGTTACCCTTGCAATAGACAGTTATTCAAACCAATTCCACACCTGTTGTCGTTACCCTGAGTAACCAGCGACCTCACAAGTTATGTTTGTGTTTTCCCTGCTTTATCATCCTTAAATGGTTACTGCGTTTTACGTTATTTCAAATATGAAATTAAAACAATTTAGTTTCTACCAGGATATCTGCCCTCTAGATTCCTGGTTACCTTGTTACTATACTATTTCTACTAATACTACTACAACCCACGACATTGAGAGTCTTACTTTTGTCAAATTTCTGGATAGTCCGCTACGTCTTGTTCGCACGTTCTAAAGTACAAACTTCAGTATAAATTCCTTAGGTTTCTGAATTAATAATTCATATCAAAAGTGTTCATAAGGGACTGACCAGTAGATTAACTTTTAGATTTCCAGAAGAACGGGTTATAATCTATCCATGAATGACCCTACACGTTCAATCAATTTTGTTTACTTTCAGAGAAAACGAGAAAACTAATGAACAGAAGACATAGATCATGTGCATCAACGAGGCTCGAAACTAAATCATTTGACAAACTATTATATTTACACAACGATCATTAGGAATGCCTTACAAATACAAATGAGTTCTAGCTTTCAAAGAGAAAATCTTCAGACGATAAGCGCCAGAATTTGAGATTGCTCAACTATACTGGGGAAAAAGTGGTGAACCTAGTGTAAGAGGAACTTATAAAATCTTATTTTAATATAAAAAAATGGTTTAAATCACAGTATTCGGACAAGCGAATGAATAGCTGAAGAAGGGTAGGGAGATTTTGTCCGTGCGATTCAAGATATTCGCTGTTTCTTTTCAAAAAAATCACTTCCAGAGACTGGGATTGAATTTATTGACATTGAGAATCCTGATATTTGGCATTTCAACCACCTTTGCCTTTTATTTGACTTATAGCAATGGTAACTGGAAGTCTTTGTTGATCCTTACGCCGGAGAAACTATAACTCCGCGGATAGTGTACAAGCATCGATTCCTTTTTACACACATTTCATTAAAGTCAGCAGCTTCGCAATTCACTTTTATCACTCACATTTAAGTCATCAGAGACGGAAATTGGCATTATTGGGCATTTTAGCGATGATTTGGCCTCTTGATAGATTTGTCCTGGCCATGACTTTGTGTAACACTACTTCTCTCTTTTCACGAAGAAAGAAGTAGTAATATACTGCTTATTATCGAGGAATTAACCAAACTAAAGCATTTTTTGTATTCCCGACTTTCTCATATAAACATTCTGCTAAGAATGAAAACATTGAAACTGGTGCCTCCGAAAAAACAGAATCCAACGATCCTCTATCAAGAATATAACTTACGAAATTTATTTTTTGCATACCGACACAGGTCTAGTAGCCGAAATGGTCACCACAAGGGCGGCAGATGGCAAAATTATGAATTACATAAATTTCTCATAAAAATATAAATGTTAAAAAACGATTTTCTTCCTTTCCAATAACTGATTTTCTTAAAATTAAAACAATTGTAAAAGGTAGTTCTTTATCCATTAAATTTAGTATCAAAACTACGCAACTTTAAGTTCAAAATCACTTCCTCTGTGAAATTCTTTCATAAAACCTATATGCAAGGTCTTTCAAGACTTTCTCACGTTTAATTGTTAAGAAAATGAAAACCAATTTAAAAAACGATAAGAGTACTTTATTTCGGGTGGTTCCTTTGGCCTCCTATTAATTGGAAACCGTAAATGCTATAAATCACTTAAGCCAAGGTATCGATTACTTTCACAATTATTTCGGAATGCTTTGTGCAGTACAATAAAATGAATTAGTTCTGGAATACACTTGGGGGTGTGTAGCGATGTTGTGCATACCCGTCAGTAACATCAGCTGACAACAGGATTGTGGACTAGATTAGGTGGTTGGAATAACTGCATGAGCTATTTTTTCTTCAAGCACTACTGGCGTAGCCATTAAAGAGCACGTTTGCGAAGTCAGAGGTCACGGATTCGACACTCATCGGTACAAATTCAGTGAATGGGAAGACCAGTAACACGAGTTAGAACACGACAAAGAGAAAGATCAGAGTTTTAAACATACTAGTTATACTCAGAATGACGGTGAGAAAACGCAGCCCGGTGGCATATTGGAGTAAACTTCTAAAAAATTGGGGGTTATTAGATAATAACTCATCAGCGTACATCTAGTGAACTGAATATCAACCGCATTAAATCTGATCAAAAGGTGAGTGGCAGGATATGAGTTTCTAAAACAGAAAGACTCCAGAATGATGCTTCTCTTTCTAACGTAAGTGTTCTTTCAATGAGTTTGAGAAATATAGTTCCCAGAACCATTTATGAAAGCATTTTCCAATACCCATTTTGGGATGGGTGGTAGCATTATGGAGCCACTCTGCAGAGAAACTCAATTTCTGCCATCCTCATTATTAGCCAGACTAAACTGATGAGCATCGAACCCGTGACTTTAAATTTCATAGACGCTGCACCAGAAATTCTCGAACAGAAGCCAAAAAACAGGTGAGGACCGACCGGAAATGTGTAAATATGTGAAAAGTGATGTATACAGGCTGTACACATTTTGGACTGTATTGTTTGCAGAGTGACGCTGTCTGGATGTATGTTAATGACAATGATTTGACACGGTATTTGAACACACAAATAAACTCCGGCAACCGCATACATAATTTGGAATTAAACAGGGTACTTGCAACATCACACTTTATGAACTTTCCACTTTACACTCCATTGACCTCCTAGAACGAGTATAGGAAAAAGTCTGGTTACTTATAATGTCGGAAGTTTTGATGTTCGAACAAGCGATTACATAGATTTAAAGGTCTAAATTAGAAAGTGAGGAAGAAGAATAGGTTTTGTAGAGTTCAAAATTTTTCATTTGCTATTCGACCTAGACTGAAGAATTAAATTTTTAATAGACACATTAAATAATCTTTAGATACTGAGAAGAAAAGCTTAACTACCCATAAAAAATATAATAAAGAAATTTAGTTTCTGAGACTAAAAATTTTTACTCACTTCTCACTTCTAAAGTTTATGTGCTGATACTTTTTCAAAGTAACTTTTGAAAAGACTGGAAATGAATGTGACACTTTGGTGTGATATTTCAACCACCATTGTCCTTTATAGCAGGAAATTGGATAATTTTGATTATTGTATCTAAGGAATAGTGATCCCGACGATAGTGCAAAAAGCAGTGCTTTATTTTCTGCAAAGTTGGGAGCTTTGTCTTTTCCTGTTTCGCTCGAATTCCCCTGAGGTGGGAATTTGCGCATTTGGAGACGGAAATCTATATTGTTGGTTGTTTTAATCATGGCAATCCTTTCAAATCAAAACTTTCTAGCCTAAGCCATGCGCATTGCATACGTGTTTTGTAAACTTTCGAACAGCTTAGATGGAAAATTCGTCTTTTAACGAAAATATAACGATTATAATGCCAAATCTAATTTATCGTGATCTAGATCAGAATAGGGTCTAAATAGATCCGAAATTCGATATTACTCTGATTTTTATTTATATACATCTTTGTATTTCAGTTCCTAACGCACAAAAAACACCGCACAAAATACAAAACAGTTTTGTGACTACAGTGAGTGAAACTGATAAACTTTTTTGCATCTTAAATTTAATGAGCTCATTCGAGTAAAGGAAAAAATTGCTGATGACTAATAAGGATAAGGGCCCTAGAACGTCCTTTTTTGAACATCTTATGTACTTAATGGGATAACAATTGCGTGATAATAGTGAAATGGTCCCGCCCTTTTAAAGGAGCTTAGGAGAATAAAAGTAGGATGCTACTGTTATTTTCACCATATTCATCTGTGAGGAAAATAAACATACATAAGCGGAGCGTAATCGTCGATTCATAAGCAACACACTTTCCACAACTAATCTCAGTGTAGCTATCGGTTAATTACTAAATATTCAACCCGAAAAACATAAGAGAAGTTGAAAAAGAGTGTGATTTATAGTATCTTGAGAGGAACTTTCTTGTGACTTCTGGCAGGCTGTAAAACTAATCTATTTATTCTATACATTTCCTTTCGAATTTGATATTATTCCTGACTTCTTTCAGACACCTTTGAAACTTTTCTTAGAATCGACAAAGATTTAATAAATATAACGCCATGTAACCATTGATTAATGGTAAGCAGCTCCCGATGTAATACTAGGCTGTTGCTGCAAAGTATTAGTAAATGTCTGCCGAAGTAATATTAAGATTACAGTTGTTCAGACCCAAAAGGAAAAGACAAATAGATCAAATAACGGACCTTTTATTAAGAAAATAAATTCGCTTATAGAGATTCGGATCAGAAGGTACTTATTGGTTGCCCAGTTAGCCAATGTGGCCATTTTCAGATACGAGAGCGGAAAATCAATGATCAATCGTTCAGTGCATGGGGATGAAGTCCATGAACTTCGTTCATTTGTGACGAAAATATTTGAACGACTTCTTAAAGCTAACCAGTAAATAAAGTGAATACTAGAGCCGACCGAAAAACCACCTTGGGTACTACGCTACACCAATTATTACCAACTTGACCGCATTGAGAAATAAAGTAAAGCGGCTGAAGAAATCAAGGGTGTGAAACTTAATGGTGGAGGCCTAAACGAACGAAAGGCACTGAAAACGCTGCTCTTGATGAAAAATCAATCTTTGAAGAGGTTGCCCGCATGTTGGTTAATGAAAGGTCCATAGCTAGCTGAAACGGAGTTTCGAATAGCATTCAAGCAATTATTCAAAGAACACTACAGAAGAACCATACCTTCATGTGAGAAAAAACCTGACTAAAACACTGTAAAAGCAAAGTGTGTAAAACTTTGGTGTCCTAAATAATAAATTCCAACCTCGATGCGTGTTTAATGCTTTCAAAATGACGGATTGCAACTTACCGATAATGAAAACACAAAATTTTGTATTAAATTACCTAAAAAGACGTACAACATAAATTGACAAAGCCAATAACGTCACATTTCACGTAAAAACATTTAAATAAGCAGAAATAAGAAAGGTGGTTCGGAGTTTAAAGAGCGAGTGAGAAGTCTAATTCATCTGACCCCCAAAAACATTAAACCGACTGCTTTCTCAAATTTCAATTCAACCATATTCATCTCATCATCATCTTCTTACAGCAAATCCAGATTTCGTTTCGGGAGATTTCACAGCCATCTTCCGTTCGCTTAATTCTTACGACATCCTTCTACCAGACAAATTGAATCTATCAGTTAGTGGACACTCCTTGAGTTTGCCCTCCCTCACCATAACTTACAAAGAATCCATAACACCGCAGACCCGCACAGACAAGTTCTTGACATTGCATACATCACCAACTTTAATAATTCCAATACTTGTCTAATGGAAGATTCGTATTCTACCACCCCATTGTGGTAGTAGCCAGTGTGGATATGCATTGATGGATTTCGATCTCATTATCTCTGACCCGACGATAACCATCTATGTTGAATGCTGTGCCCCCGATATTTTCTAGTTAAATTATGAGTTCCCATTAAGTAATTATTTTATTTATATATCTGAATTTCCGGAACTTATTATTAAAATAAGCCCTTCGAGTTGATGTAGCACTAAGTGAGTTGCCTACATTATTTGAACATAATTTATGGTTCCTATTAATCAAACAAACTCATTATCCGATATAGCATATAAAAGAATCTTAAGCAGTTCTTTCAAATCACTCTCTTAAAGAGAAGTGTCATGGTTACTTAAATAATGGATCGCCTACCATCAACACAACACCGAGGGAGCCAAATATTTACCAACCATCCCCCCTCCCCTGTTAGGTATGTAATTGTCAGTACACTGAATTGACTTTCCATTAAATGTGAACAGCATCAGCATCAATGTTCTATGGGAACAAAAAGTTTATGGATACCTACTGAAAATAAAGTATAAGTAGCATCAGAATACTGAGTTAGATTATCTAAAAGGAGAAATAGTTGGGCATAAATCAGAAAAAATGGACCACACGCCAGAGTAATTACGAAGGCAGAGAAGAGATTTGTGTACGGAGATTCCCAACTCTTTCAGCCATGGCTCGGTCAGTTTTGATTAAAAGACGTTGAATGAGGTAGAGCATTGGTTCCGAACGTTCTTGAACAGCTAGGTTAATCGCTTCCTCCTTTTGTCTGTGGAAAAAGGAAATTTGATTACCAATTACTGTTTAATTATAGTTCAAATTGAGTGAAGTCTAATATATTCAACTATGTTATGCTAGTCTCATCTACTTATCCTTGGCTGTAACCAGATACATATAAATCGAGTTGGCATGACCAACGACGGAACTAAATCAACAAGATAACCATTCGAGAAGTAATCTCGCCCATGAATCTGAGAGTTATTTGAAGATTTAATACCTGAGGTAAATTGAACTCTTTCCTTCATGAAAATATGGCCAACTCAATGATCTCAGATTCAAATAATGAGACTTTTGATGCTCTGGCTTCATTATTGACCCCTCCCCGATTCATGCCTTATTGGAGTCTTTTATTGCTCCCCTTATTCTGATGCTTTCCCACGACTAAAACTTGTACTTTTTTTACTGCCATGGACAATAATAATAATAATCAATAACGGAAGTTTCATGATATGGTTATGGTGCCACTACTTTAGCCTTACTGTGGTTGTGTGGCAAAATCGATTTTCATTCCCACTGCTGATCAGTCTTAAACACGGTGTTCTAGAAATAGGCATTGGTTCTGCACGGGTGGTTATTTAATCAATTTAGTGCATGTTATTTTTTGTATGCAATCCATTCACTTCAATCCCAGTCCTGGATTTAGGCTAACATACTAGCTAGGACACTGAATCGGTGCACTCGGACATAATTCAAAGGATTCATTTATCGTGCACCAATTTATCGATAACAGTTTTTCAACGCTCGTGTCTGGGAATGAAATCTCCACACAACTGCGATTATTGATTAACCATTCAGCCAATGACCTCTAAGGGATGCAAATCTATTTAATAAGATTTATTTTCGAAATAAAGGGATTATCGTGTGAGCCACCGGTTTTTTCCGTTCTTTCTGGATACGAGCAATCAAGATCCAGTTGATAACTCAACTGACACTCAACAATATTACCGAGACAGTCAAGGTCATATCAGTGGTGATACAGTGATGTCTGAAGGAATCTCTCTTGAAGAGTACAAGGCTCATTTCGGAACTTTTTTGCAAAACACTGACATGGTTTGCTCATGAGATCAATAGGGAAATCTCAATAAAATAGAAGAAAAAATTAGGACAAAGACATGATTAAGACTACTCACTACTTGGTGAAACCAATCAGTTATGGAGAAAATACCGGAAGGGTCCATGCTATGATTTGGAACAATGTTTCAAATGCTTGCGGAAGGAAATGATACACAATGACAAAAGAGTTCACTGTACTACAAATGTGAGGAATTCCCAAATCTTCGCTTTCTCTAAGATTCTATTTCTATTTCAACGACATGATATCACCTTCATTTTTTTGATAATCAAGACTAAACCCAAGATCGAACAAGAGATTAATAAAAACCTCTGTTATGGAGGACTTCGCACAATAATAGTAAAAAGGTAGTCTCAATTGAAAGAGGATGATTGCTTGAAATAAGAACTTCTACATTATATTACAGTCGAAAAGAGTCCCAAAGAATACAAACGTCCTCACTATGGATCTTTGAAGACATAAAGAATAGCAGACGGTATCTATTCAAATATCATTCTCTAACTTTAGCTAATCTATCCTCTAAAATAATACTAAGGAAAATAAGCCACGAATTTTACTAACTGTTACCTCTAACCTAATTATACAAATAACCTGATTTATAACGATTTTATAAGGAAACATCAATGAAAACAGATGAAAGACGTTATGACTTCTTACCCAATCAAAATGAGAGAATTTATCTTTTGTTCCAGAGGGAGCTTCGCAATTATATCTGCAGCCTGTTGCTGACGTCCAGCGTCAACATAGACTTTTACGATCACCTACAAAAGTACATCAAGTTGTAATAACCATATTATGACAGTCTACTTATATATTTTAAATAGACGCTAACTCACACCAAGCGGAACAGCAGGTCTCTTCGCGAAGGCCATACGTTCAATCTCGGTCCAAGCTGCAGCTTTGTTCGGAGATAAAGCAAGACCAATGAGACGGAGGTAAGCGACTCGTTTTTCAGGCATTTTGAATTCGCGTCGAACTTGATCGGCTAACCGATCGGTAGCGGGGATTCCGACGGCTACTAGACGTGTGTAAGTGGTATTAACAGGAGTTCCTTGCCATCGAAAAGCAGCCGCTTCGATCAACCTGGGGAGGACTTGAGAACCGGGTGCTCGTTCATCAAGATGGAAGTAGGGTGCCGTGATCTGTTGCTCTTCAAGGCGACGATGGAAATTGACCAACTTTGCGGCTTCTTCACAGGTCTATGGGAGGAGGAGTAAAGGTAAAAGCGGTG
>CAADRB010000038.1:670813-731592 GCA_900708905.1 Hymenolepis diminuta | reverse complement strand
AATCAGAAGGAATGACATCAAAACATATCCAGAAATGTTGACACATTAAAAGAACAGATTAGGAACGGCTGCTCGAAAGTAAAAGGTAGATACAATCGAATCCCTGTCTGATATCTAGATTTCACACATATCACAAAATAAAATCACAATAATAAAATGATGCGGATTAAAAATTAATGCTAGGACCACAAAACTACTTTAAAGGGGAGGCAAACAGAATTTGAAGCACTTGTAATGCAGGAAAGGTCACTTTAAGCATTATTAGATGTGGGAAAATCATTATTAAAAGAGAAAACAGGAAAGAAAACTAGAATGTCCTTTGTGTGAATCAGTACAATTTCTGATTACTTTAATCAGGTAGACAAACCGTCACGTTTACACTTGCAAGAAAAGGAATGAAATTTTTAAAAAGCATATACAATGCCACCAGAAAGCTGCCTGTTCAAATATCAAACGGAGATGATCGTAGATTTTGTAAATGAAACCAAGAAGGCTAATACAATTAATGTTTTCATTTGATAACTATTTCGGTATATTTAATATGTTTTGAACTAAAACTATCGACACTAATAATTACACTTGTAAAAGAGATAGACACTGCCATTCTTCATTGAAAAGGTGTAATCTTGTAGATATCTACATTCAAGCAAAAATTAACTCATATGGTAGTAAATGACCGAATACCTACCACAAGCTTGTAAAAATATTGATGATTGTAAAGGTTTTAGAGCATTTTAGCCCTGTTAAGGGAAAAATGGATTGTAGTATTATCTGTAACAGCTTCAAGATCAACAAGATATCATTTAAAGTAAAAAATCATAGATGAAAATTTCTTAGTATACATCTCTACCTCTACGAACCACAAAACATAGGTGACTTCCGTCTCAATCAACGAATGCTACTTATACATAACATACATGTGCAAGGAAGTCCAATTTCATCTGATGATAAGCATCCTTTGCCCTTATTAGTATATCGGACCTTTGAGCCGGATCCTAAAAATATAGTAAAATCTTTATCATAAGCACATGCACACTACTATTTAATTTTAAGTAGAATGAGTAAATTACCTTTGAAGCGAAAGCCTCCCTTACAGTTCTCTGAGTAGCCAATGATGGATCAACCTCTTGCTGCAAAACAGCGAGCACCTGAGAGGCAAGTTTCCCTTTGGGGAGTGTCCGAGATTCACTGAAATTCGCATTTCCTTCAAGATATTGCCGATAGAGTGCCAGAGCAATGGGATGCTTTCTCAGTAGCATACTCAAAGCCGTAGGCTCTAATCGGGCATCAGATCCTTCCAAAAGAGGTTGCAAGACACCAGCCAATAAGAGATCCATATCTCCAGACTGAACAGCTCGAGAGAGGGCCTGTTCATAGCGTTGTAGACGCATTAAGAGACCAATCTGTGAGGCTACACGCGGTTCTAGCTCAAGCAAGCGCTCAGCCAGAGCCGTTTGTCCACAAGAGATGGCGGTTTCGGCAACAGTGGCGAAGCAGACACCACCATCTGTGCCTGGACTGATTCCACATCGATCAATGATGGCGGAAAGACGTCGAGCAAGAGTCACGTTGACTGCATCTCCAGGAGAGGCAGATTGGGACAGGGGAAGACTTTTCACCCAGTGGCAGAGAATTCGGGTTATGCCGCTTCTACGAACCTATGAAGCAAGACATAACACTGATATGTTATGGGACTGGTTATATTAAGCAATGCCCTTATTGTACTTTAAGAGTTTGACTAAAGCCGACTCTATTGAGCTCTAAAAACTTTTGAGTACTCACAACACATCTAGAGGTAACTTTTGATTGAAGAACTACGAACTCAAAGAAATAGACAATACAAACAGCAAAATTATTAATTGGTTCATCATTTTGGATCGATCACCATAGATGGTCTGCCAACTGATATACTCCTTTATTCGGTAGATATTTGTCATTAAAGTCGTGAAAATACGTGAAAACCCGTTATTGCAATTATTCTCACGACAAAGATGAAATTTAAACTTATGATGATCTGAAGATTCTGAAACTCAAATGAAGTCGAATTCTCCTGAATCCCCAACTCTCATTTTTACCGTCTTAAATCATCTTTTTCTAAACTCTGAACTACCTTTTCTATTTCTATGTGCTTAGACAGTTAAATATTAGAAAATTATTTTGCTTAGTAATGAGAACTAATACAATGATGGCACATTCAAGAGACCAAAATCATTCATTACAAGATCAAGGCTGAATACAAAAACGAGTCACGGTTATATTAAACAAGGCTTGGGATGGAAGTTAACACTTACCTAACAGACAATGTGATAGGAAGAGTAAAGAATACTCTGATGTGTACCATAAATGCGATTACACGTCATCGCCACATCACTTCTACATCTTTACTATGGGAGGTCACAAAATGAGATCAACCGTCATTCATCATATGGTCTAACCGGTCATAGTCCGGCACATCGTTTAATACCGACCAATGATAGATTCAATCGTCTCGGGTCAATCACTAATGGGACATGCTATGTTAAAAATATAAATAGATTATCACTGTCATCAAAAAATGTCAAGTTATTAGACCTCTATCTGCGATCTGACCTGAATAGCAAAGGCTATAACAGCAGGCTTGACCATACATTTACGACATTTTGGCCATATGTTATAACAGAATGCTTTGTCTTAAATTGTCGCCATCCACAATTTAAAAAGTCTGGCATAGTATAATATCGAAAGCAGAGCAGATTATTAATCAGAGATTAAGCGGTATGTGCTGCAGTAATGGAGTGCAACCAAGTTAACCTGCTTTGCGCTGACTCCGATGAAGGAAAAACGATAAAAGAGGTGATTGGGAAATGACTCTTTTAAACTACTTGCACTTTTACACGTGGTCAAATTTTCCTCAACTCGCTAATATATGTACAGAGGGTGGGTAAGTTATCTGAGGTCACTTATGCTTTTGTAATTTAAGTTAACCTGATAATAATTCATGCATTTTTAATCTCGGAAGATCCCATAGCAGATGCTACTATAATTAATGAAACGAAAAGATACGCTGCCGCAGTGTCTATAAAAGCGAAATACAGCAATTTAGATATTGGAGGATTTTTAAGTCGCCACGTCGTTTTCAAAGTTAGAAAAAAGCTCCTGAATGGTAACAATGGAGATGAATTGGCCGCCACGGGGAAAACAGCATTGTCAACGCTCTGACTCACTTACCCACTCAGAACCGCTCTTAAACAAATTAAAGCACCCAGAAGAACAGCAATGTCGGTTTTTCTCTGACGAAATAAACATCCACCAGGATGAAAAAGTCAATCCAAGAAATGATGGATGGCTATGTCCTGGCAGACCCCACTGAAGTTCCCACCGTTATGCATGCACATGCATCCAGCAACGGTGATGACTCCTCCATTTTTTTCCACAGGGCCTTAGAGTCAATTTAGATGCAGATATCACCGTGAAGACTCTTCAAACCATTGTTATTAAGCCGCCTTGGGTAGACAGTGTAGCCAATGGAGGAAGACCTCATTTCTTCCAACGAGTTTCGACTCCATCCCATAGACTTCACAGAACCTAGGATTGGATGGCCGAGAACTTTCAACATCATGTTACGGCTGCCTCCTAATTCACCGAATCTTAGTCCTCTCCATTATTATGTGTGGAGCGGGGCATGGTTGAAAAGGAAGTTAATAAGTACTCCCACTACACCAAATCTTCCACTCTAATGGAATAGCCCGAGCAATGGAGGACATCAATAAAGACCACCTGATGAGAACTTGCGGTCACTCGCTTTCGGACTCGAATTGAGTGGGTGATAGACACCAAAAGAGGATATATAGAATAAAACCTAGGTTAATATTATGTTTATTTGTTTTGTTTCAAGAAATCGTAAGCTCCAACCAATAATAGTTTCTTTTTCTGCTTTTCTAGAGTGCATAAGGTGCCAACAGATGCCTCACGCACCCTGTATGCATGTCTATTCTGGGATAAAATGAATAATTCTTGTCCGAGAAAAAATAAGTAAACGATTTCTTGTTAAGTATTCTTAAAACTTGCCTTACAGAATTTTGGAGCTAAGTCTACTGTTAAGGTAATTACGTGTTATTATAGACTCCTGGAGTTTGTGTCTATTTTGCAGGCTAACTATTAACATATACCCTTCAAATCTACATTCTTAATTTTCTTATTCCACAATTCGAAGGCCCATAAATAAGGATATTAAGAGTTTTAATTGTGACTCTGACAGAAGCACGATGTGGCTTCTGACATCCTACTGTCCAAATGTAAAGATGGTGGATGACTAGTAAATTGATCCACAAATCATAAAAATTTCCTCCTCATTCAGTGCTATAAGATCCACAATGGACCCATGACTTCCAAGTAGCTTGAAAAGACAAAGATAGTTACTGATCTCTAAATATAATTTTTAAATACTGCATGCTTTGTGTGTTCTCATTTACATTTTTTCGTACAATAAAAAATTTAGACGAATCTGTTTTTTTTAATGGGGAAATGTATTTTAATCACAATGAAAATATTGATCCTTCCTTTTATATGGGTTAAAGGACTTAAATGAACATAACGAAAAGTCATTTCCAAATGTAACCCACGACTGTTTTAAAAAAGTTAACACTTTTTCTTAATACAATGTAATAAACTAATCATGAAGCACAGACAATACAAGCACTGAATTCTGCAGATTAAAGCCTGTCACTTCTGTGCTCATTTTATTGAAGAAAAGCAATATAAAATACAGTACTTATATGCATACCTGGATGTGTTCTGGAATCTTTGATGGTAGCTTCTGATAAGTGTGGACCAGCTCCACAGCTAGAGGATAGTGTTTACTAGCCAGCAAGCGATCAAGTAGAGTAGAGGGCCCGAGAGATTCAAACTGTTTCCATGTGAGAGCCATACCCACCCATTCGACGGCAAGACTATTCAGCAGACGCAAGATTGTCGTTATTTGGATTGTCATTTCCGACCTATAAGAGAAAATAGACTTTAAAGAATTCGGTTTTAGAACGGAATACTTCGTTGGGATTCACCTATTTGTAGGGGTATGGAATAAGTGTAAGATATTTTGAAATATTTTGATCATTGCTTTGTCAAATATGTCTGTCCTCATTACACTCAAAACAGGCACCAAACTGTCATAAACATCTAAGGAGAACGCTACGAGAAGATCCACTTTGAACGGGTTACATTTTATAAAAATGAAAATTCTAAACCCGAATATGTTATCGCCTATAAAATCAGCCGATAAACTCAAAGTATATATATACATATCGCTCAGATGAATGTTTGTTAAACAATTTCGACGCAAACGAAATTTAAAACCGCAATTAAATCCACAGATGAAATTGCGAACAAAGTAAAATGAAAGAATCACTTCCGCCAACTGTGACCAAATGTGAGAATCCCAAATATATCTTGCTTGAGGTTTTACATAGATAAGAGGAAATGACTTCTTATCTCAAAGTATTTTAGTAGTAATTGACACCTGCCAAAAATGAAAGCTTTTTTACAAACTACAAGCAGTGCATTTGTAGATATGACAATTTTGGAGAAAATACATGATTACATTTCTACATTAATAGTATATCGAAGCCTGTGAAAAAAACTGTTTGCATCTTATTTATAGGCACTTTTTAGGAAGTGCATTAATGATTACCGTGAGATTTCTTTAAATCATTGCAGCTCCCAACTACCAACTAGGATTTCTACAGTGTTAATCCGCTAATCAAAGTCAAGGAAGATCAGTTTACATTCGCTTACAAAGAGAGAGAGAGGTTAGAGGTTTAAGCAGAAACTAAGATAAGGGAGCTATTAGATCCTTAATTAAGGTTCAGAAATTGCGGTGTCAATTCAAGAAACTAGGCTTTAACAAATAGGAATCTTACTACTAAATCGAACTGATATCTAAAATCTTTATACATTATTTGGCTGAATTACCATGAAATTTCTTTTGGTGGTGACAGTCCGATCCCTAAAGCACTATCAGAGCTCGTATGAATATTTCTTCTATCAGTTGTTAATCATTTGAATAAATTAAAAAATTCCCTTGTAGGGCATTAAAAGTAATTTACTTTTCAATCAAATGTGAAAGGAAGATTATAAAACTGGAAACAAAGAAAGCGATTTGCCCACGACAATAGTCTCGTGTTTATGGACGAAATTTCAACTGAGAAATTACCTTGAGACAGTGAAATTTGATTAATCATTCTCACTTCGAAGTAAATAACATTTTATTCCTTCACTACCGGTTTATTCAAGTTTCGGTTAACAAAAGAGGATTAAGTTGAGACCAATGAATATCCGGATAAATGGATTAATTCAGCATTTGAAAGCAGCGCAATAAAACACAATACAGGGACAGTAGAGTGAATTTGAGAAAAAACGATGCGAATAACCACATGTTTTACTAATTTCCGTGTACGGAGTCGCATTCAAATGCGTACGTGCAAACACCGATTTTAATTTCACTGACTGCTCTTCAGTTTGAGTCATTTTCTTCTTATCTTCATAGAAAACCCTTCACTTAAATCCAAAAGGATTAGTGAAGTCAGTAAAAGATAGGGTTAATTAAAAAATCTGAAACTAACATATAATTTGGAATATCTTCAATAAAACAACTAAAATTTTCGGGTTTGCTTTCCCCACTACTATTAAAAGATGAATTTTAGAAATTCGTATTATTATAGAATTATATGAGGCAACGCTATATAAGAAATTGTATATACTCCAAGTATACGGATTGAATGTGACTAACGAAATTTATGAGGTATTTGATATCTCATTTGCTATACTGTGGAGAAATGTAGGTTCCAGTTATTTAACAAATTTTATTAATAAAAGCGAAATATAAAACACTGATATTTTGGAGAATTTTTCAAATTGAATTATGATTGACGTTGGTGAAAATGATGCATGGGAAGACTTAAATGATATTCTGTCGAACTAAAACATTTTAATTATCTTACTACCCCTTTTTTCACTTCAAGCACACCGTAAATGGCACCTGGTTTTCATCTAATAAAAAAGTGGTAGAGAGCATCTGATTTTCCTAAAATGCATTGCATAAACTATAACGTGGTAGGAAATTGATAAAACAAAGATCAAAGCTCGAGATGAGCAATTCTCGCAGGTTGTCTCCAAGTTGGCCATCATCAATATCAGTAACGGGTGGTTATTTGCGAAATAAACCATTATCAGTCTGGCGGCAAGTTGAATAAAAACAGCAATAATGTGAAGACTATTTAAATGCATATATAGTATTTGTTGATTTAATAGTCTTGGGGAAACGAAACTCCTGTCATATCTCTCCGAGTCTGAGTCGACAGTGTAGCCTAGCGAAATCTAGTGGGTTCATTGATAATAGCAAGGGAAAATAGACTTGCTAGTATTGTGACAGTTCAGAAGAGCCTTACCAAAAAATATATTATAAAGGAATAACGATTTAGTTAACTATATATTTACAAAAAGTCTATCATGCCATAAGGCAAATTCATTCATCAAGAAAGTCACTCATCAACTTACAAGCTGTCAATCATACTACAGTCCACATTCTTAGCAGAAGGAGCTGCGAGGAGAAGCGACAGAAAGCCTCGAGCAAAGTGCGCTGCAGCAAGGAGATTTTGTTGGGCATCGGTCGATGTAGGTGCGCAATGGGCAGCGGCTCTCAGACAAGCAGCCACTGCACCGTGCATTTCACGAGCTGCATTGGGCGAAGTGAGCACTGGCCGAAGGAATTCATGGGCACGGCCTGAGCCAGCTAGCCACTCGCGGTAAGCGGAGAAGAGATGTACAGCTGGACTTGAGGCTCCAATCCGACCTAGACACTCAAGCTCATGAGGAACACGTTGGATAATCTCGTGGGAGGAGAGAGTCAAAACACGTAGACCGTCAATCTATTAAACGTAAAGTAGTAGCGAGTCAGTGACCAGTGTCGTAGCTGTCAAGGCACACATCCGTACAATCTGATGTTATGGATTGTGCCACTTGAAAAACTGAAAAAATTCTGAATTTGTTCACTTGAATATGTTGGAGAAGATATTATAGAGCTAATCTTATAAGAAACTCCAATTCTGTCATCCCTCATGTTGACCACAATTAACCCACTGATATCATTGGATGAGAACCGATGAACATTGAACTTGCGACATTTGAAGTTGTCCATTTCATTTACCAATACCGATTACTAAAGAGATAATAGAAAACCCCAGAGATAATATACCTTTACTCAATTACCTCGTACTATATTGTGTCAATTACTAATATTTGGATAGAAAAAATACACATAACTGACATTGTAAAGTCAATTATACTCAAGTCGCAGTGTCTCGAGGGGAGTTTATAATGTAGCCATATACTGAGAGCCCTGATGCAAAACTCATTAGTTATATTGCAGAACGCTACACTTTTGGCTTAAAATTTGTTTTTGAAAGTACATATATAAAGTGGAATTGGGAACCAGAACATTAAAACCAAAAATAGTTAGTTTTAACTATGCAATTATTCATTTTATAAACCAAAGAGTATCGATTAGAATGTAACATATTTAGTATGAAGTTGTAGTACTTACGTACGCTGACTCACAGACCTCCCTAACTAAATCATGCTTCTGCCCTAACTGCTAATTGTTCATCAATAAAGAAAGAACGTGAAATAGGTCATGCGACTATCATACCTCATTTCGCCAGTTCCTGACAATCCGGATTGTCCTCACTAAGTACTGATATCTCCTCTTTCCTCCCAAATCCACCTTCTATTTTCTCCCCCTTTCCCCTTCCAATCATATCGATTTGTCTAATATACATTTGCCCAACCCAACTCTTGTTCTTCTCACCTGGGAAAGGCCAAGTTAGGAAGACTTTCCAACACTCACCTTGGGTAGGGAGGAAAGCACCATGGAGGCTTCTCGATGAAAAACTCGAAATTTGAAACTCCTTTATTAGTTAGACTCAGGCAAGGCGATTAGCCATTCCCCTCACTGGACACCGACCGATAAGTATTCAACAGATGAGCACATTAATGGCAGAGCCACCGGCGCAGATTTAAACTATTGATTAGCCTGAATGCCACCTCATCAATTTATATGCAATAGGTATCGGACTAACTACTGTATAACTCTGAATATGTGGCATGTGCGGTTCTCATTAATCATTTCCGATTATCTTTTATGAGCCCTTTAACCCAATTCAACGTTAACTTCGAATTCATAATTCTCTGCAAGCGTGCAATGTGTGGTTATGTGTTTCTAATAGTGATTCATTTCATGCTCAACTTCACCCAATCAGATATCCATGTATTCAGCTACAAGCAAAGCAAATCTGATAGAGAACGTATCTCCAAACATATTTCCTCCGTTCTAATCCTATTTCCACTAATATTGTACGAGAAAAACGCATGCACGTAATTGAAAGACATACCTCTGGTTGAATATGTACGAGCGATGGATAGAATAACTCATAAATATTTTTCTCCATATCAACCACGACCACAAAATTGCTCCACTGTAGAGCAAGTGTGGAGTTATCGAGCCAGACCAAACCAGAGGGGAGAGTGGAGACTCGGTTATTGTCACTAATTCCCCCGCCAAGTGCAGCTGCTCTCGCCGAAAGATCAAGTTCCATTCGGACCTCTAGACCGCCACCACTGACTAGACTAAATACTCGTAATACACTGCAGTCCAAGTAGAGAGCGACCATCTCTTCGTTAGGAGAGAGGGCTAGTCTATGGTAATTCGAGAAACGAATTTCCTGACCACCTGGATTCTGCACATCAATCTAAAATAAGTAGAATTGTGCATTTAGGAAGAAAAAGGCTTTTGGAGTGACCTCGGCTATTAAAATAATATCGAAAAGATCATATTAAAATACAAATCGGACAAGAGGATACATAGCATTCGAGTCCCAGTACATTGATAATAAAAGTTTGCGAGACTTTGTGATTATCTGCTTTACACTTTGACATTCCTTTCCAATTACGACTTGTAAATGTTTACTTCTGAAGGTCATATTCATAGAAACTTTTTTCGGCAATTCATAAAGCAGTCTCGAGCTCGGAATAATTGCATGAAAGTACACATCCGACAACGTCAAAAACATTAGAAAGATTGCATTGCCAATTTCGTCTATATAAAAATGCTATATCCGATACGAAGATCTGTGAGTTAACAGAATCCATCAGTGTTCGAGCAGCAGTTAACATTCGTAACATTAATTTTAACTTATTAGATTAGTTTAATTTAGTACTTTAATGGTGATGCTATTATTAATTGTCTTTCTCTTCATCGCCTATTTCATTAGTTGTACAACTCTCCTCTCCTCTTAACAGATTAAATCTATCAATTGCATACTTAAAGCAGCTACTAAATTAACGTCTACATGCCACACTCAAGACATACCTATCAGAATATTATTATACCATTAACCCTCTCCAACTTCATAGTATAAGGGTGAAGTAACCTGCTACATCTAGATGGTAAATGTAATTCAATGTTAATGATAGATGATATTTCGCTAGTCATTTACCCATATACCACTTTCTCAAATTTCATTATAAGTGAACACTATAACCCTATCCGTTAGATGTTCACCTAACTAAATGTCATAAATGGAACCGGCAAAGTAAAAGTTGATTCTCTGGTCTCATCTTGAGTGTAGTGAAGATTGTCGTAAAGGGAAGATCCATTCATCTTCCACAAGACTTTCAAAGAGATTCAACCTTACTTGACTGCCACTCACTTCTCTATCTTCCAGTTAAAGAGGTTCAAGATTTGCAGCTTTACTCCATATCTTGGGTGAATGAGGTCTAAAAGAGAATAAACCGTCCACCAGATTTTCAACTCTATACTCCAACATTAGAATCCGTTTTTACCTAAGTTAAATCCATACTAATGTAGCGTTGCTTACCATGACGCTTTAAGCACATTCACTATGAGCTGTCATTTCATCATAGCCGATCTCCTTCTATAATTGCTATGACTGATCTATCCTAGTTAAATCAATAAAAAAAGTAATATAAGCAAAAGGAAATAATTCCTCAGAAAAATATTCCCCTACTCACCTTAATAGCTTTGCCTACTCCCAAGCGATGAATATATTTTTCGAAAGCTAAGAGAATCCAAGGCCCCTTGAATGCAGCGAAATCACCGGGAGCTGGAGAGGAAACCACTTGCCAAACGAAGGGCCGATTCACCAGGGGCAGTTCGGAAGCAACTGCCAAGATTCTTGGGCGTTCGAGACTGGTGGCAATGAAGATTTGGGAATTGCCCGTAATCACGGCCACAGCTGTTCGCTACAAAGAGGAATGAAGCAAAGAAAAAAAGTAAACGCTGGTGTTAATACAGAATTCTCTTGTAAAATCAACATTAATCTCCCTAACGAACACTGATTCATAGATCTGCTTGGTTCCACTTTGTATTGCACGCATACTGACTCGTACTAATGTATATTCTAATTAGCAGTTGATTTTGATTAATTGACCATTGAAGAACGAAGGACGTGGTCTTCTCGTTTGGAAAATGCTGTTGTAGATCAAACATCTAACTCTTAAAGCAACTTCATTAACAGGACTACTGCTACCTTAAGTTCCCATGGTTTGGCTACTCTGTCTATTCTGACAATCATAAATAAACTACTGGTTGATCTCAGTCCTGATCGGTTGTCTGTTAATAATAAGTGGCAAATAAACTATCACAAAGACGTTTCACAAATGCATCTTTGTATTTAACCCCTATTTCGATTTCCTTTTAGACAAAAATAGGACTGCTAGTTTAGAGGCTCTGTGGTGGACCGGAAGCTACTAACAAAAACCTATTTTTAATAGAGAGCCCAAGGTAAATGAAGATACGATCGTAAAGGGTGGAAATCTGAAACTTACTGTTTAATTCGTCCATATAGAATTTGGACTTAATGAGTACCATCAAAGTGTAGAAAACTGGGTAAAGACGTTTACAAAAGATATTCTATGAGGGAAGGATAAAAGAAGCGATTGTTTTAGGGAATGAATCACTATGCGTTTCCAAAATTTTGATTCAATTTATTACTAATTCCTGAGACCAAATTTATTTCGTTTGCACAGTGGCGCTTAATGCTGCGATGACCAATCCCTCAGTTTACTTGGCAGTACTTTTGAAAAGTGAGAAAGGTAAAGGCTCAAAGGCCATAGCTGAAATACAAACCTATGAAAAATCATTACCTAGTAAATAGGACAGGGCAAACATACGAGTCAACATTTACGTTAGATTGTACTTTGATATGCATCCAGAAAATATATCCCTTGGTAAAGGTAAACGTCCATTAAAAATTCTTTCCAAGGTAAACTAAATTAAACAATACATTGCATTTTCTATGAGTTATTTTTAACACTTACTAATATTCCCACTGTTATTACTAGAAGAAGTTATTATTTCCCCTGCTTCCAATATTTCCTTCTTGATTCCCTACTGAAAAGACACCTTTTAATTATGCCTATTTCTTTAAGCGCGCTAACACACAAATTTTTACCATAACGTGTCAAGTGTTCTACTTTGAGTTATTGGCTTCTGTGTTAAGTTGCTATATTATTGAGTTTTCTAAATTTATTTAGTCTACGAGATTACTACTGGGACTTCCAGTTTATTACGTTATAAAGAGAACCATAGTGTGTCCTCAAAGTGTTTATTTTAATTAGCGAGACAAATAAATGGACCTCAAATGAGCGTTGCTTAACCCTGCGTGACCTCAACTTACCACAGCTATGTACAAACACATTTCCATCTGTTTATTTTACTTCTACTCTTTGTTCTTGAAACCATATAAAAATTCCTTTTATACAACCATGAGGACCAAACGGTTACCGGTACCTACGCTTCTATTCTCCCACATTTCTCATTATCTTACTCTCTCGAATCTTCGTCGTGGTTTTCTTAATAAAACCTTGATCTACGCAACTCTTGTAGCACTGGGTTGGACCAATAAACGACATTAATTTTCCGGTAAGCTAAAAGCAAATGAAGATAGAAGTGTTTTCGTAAATAATTCGAGGGATAAAATGTAAGATCTGCCATACACAATCAAGAGACTTAATAGACACTACCGCAACGCAAAAAGCTGAAAAAAGACGATACCAAATATAAACAAAGTAATTCATAAAGGGAGAAGAGGCAATTCTTTTGTAGAGTAGCTAACCTGTGTAAAGGACACATTTTCTTGTTCCTAATCCCACTAAGGTCTCATTCAAAATCATAGGACTTTAGTTGTTTAAGCATGATAAATTTATAATGAAATGCTAAAAAAGGAGAATTTACCAATTTCACATATCAGGTAGCAGGAAGTAATTAGATAAACAGGTAACTGCCGACTTTGGCATGAGTGATTTAAAATCAAAGGGATTGGAGTCAATTAAAATTAAGGCAAGCAATTATGGGAAATAAAACGATCATCAATAGCATCACAAATTCATTTTTGGGGGACAAATTCATTCTACTCATCTACAGTAAATGAAGTAAAAGCATTTTGATTTCAAATGAAAACATCGTAATCACTACATTTAGAACATGACTGTGAAAACCTATTAAAATATGGTAGGTGGGGAATTAAGACAATAATTTTTAGGAATTTAGCAACCACATATTAAAAGAGAATATGAAAACTAAACGATTTTAAACTCACCCCTTCATGAGTGAAGAATTTGGCATCAATGATCTGACTATTCTCAGCATCCTTTCCAAAACTGAATCGCCGATTAAATGTACCATTGAGGTTTAGCATTGTTGCGTAACCCGATTTTTGAACGACAACCAGCTCTTCAGAATTAGACCAGGATATTGCGACGGGAGGAGCATCCTTCCACTACGGAAATGGTTAGAGGCGATCTCAATCGGTTCTTACCGTAGTTTCAACAAAGAGCTTTCCAGCAGCAGTGGTAATAATAAGAAGGGAGTTACCTGATTGTTTGGGCTTCTGAAGAAATGCAATAAGACCACCGCAACCACCGATAGAAATTAAGAAATGATTGGAATTTTGTAAATTAGTTAGTGTGGGCTTGTAAAGGGTCAACCGTCTAGATGATTTATTAAAAAATGAAAGAGGCAGGTATACCTGTAATAACTCGGTCCAAGAGCAAACCAATCGTCACTTAATTGCTTCATTTTTGGTTAATCCACAATCCAGCTGGAAATTCAAAATGGTATCAAAAAACTCTTTAACGATACTTACAGATAGAAAGCACTAATTATTTATGAGAGCCCAGTTAAAAACAAAAACTTCAAAATCTGAATTATAACACTTCCATTTAAGTCAAAGTGGCAATTTCCATCAATTACAAATTAACCAATCGACTATTAAATCAACATATATAGCATAAAGTTCGTTAAACACATAAAAACAAATAAATATTTCACTTTGTGAAACTATCACAAAAGTTAGAATGCCACAAACTGCTAACACAGAGGCAAAGTTCTACGACTTGATTGCCGAGGTTACACCATACAAATCGCATGTTGGGCTAAATAGGAAATTCACGAGTCGGATTTCACTAAGTAATGGATATCATACTAAAACCTCGTGGCTCCTATTAAATATACAAATACACATATTCAAATATTTTATTTTTGTTTAAATTTGAGCACAACTGCAAAGTTATAATCCGTCTTAATTAGGAGTCTGATTAAGACCAAGTCTACAATGAATTGGTTTATCAAAATTATTTGAATTGAACTTAGATTTTCTAATAGTATTCCAGTTAGATGCCAATTTAACTTTGAACGTACTAGATTATTTAACAGCATAAATCTATATAATACTTTAAAATCATATCTTTAGTTAACGACGTGACTGAAATTATTTTGATATATATTAGATTTTAGAGTGGAATACCTCAACCAATTTCTTGCCACCAGCTTGTCTTTTATTTTTTAGCTACTAAGCATAATACCTAATAAAACAGATCCACACCGAGAATCAGGATTTACAGGCAGTTCACCACTTTTTTGTGAGCTAATAACAAATGTTATTTGAGGCGTTTGTTTTTGCCATAACAGGGACGTACGCTATTATGACCACTGTTAACCTCCGTGTCCTTATAACCACCCACTCCCTCCCCCTCTCACCTACTCTGCCTCGGTTTAAGACGGGAAGGTGACAATTTGCATCTTGATACGCTAACAACCAATTTTATCGCTACTGTCAGGGAATAAGTGAGGCATGTGGCCTTATGTCCGGCATATGCCGAAGGTGACCGAGAAAGTCACCCAACAATATTGACTAAGATATCGAGTATGCATTAAACGTTTCCTCACGCGACATCAATCTCGCCCAGTTATAGATGTCACCAAGTGATAATCGGCACCTGAGTAGATGCATACATCCGTGGCGAGATATTGTTGTTAACCTCTTACCTTTATGAATCATCGGATGTTGATTGACATCAGCCATCTAGCAATTGCTCAACTACACTTACTCTAACAAACCGAATGACTAACTGAATAGCATCCCGAGAAAATGAAGACAAATAGAGAGCCCCCATTCCAGATTACATGTACGTTTTCATATATTGCATATATATATATATTTTTTATTTAAATATACACCGCAAAGTATGTTATGCAAAAGAAAACACATCAAACTACGCAATCTAAGAAGCAGTCACTCCAGTAGAGGGTCCTCCCATGTCATGATTACAATCTGCAGCAGTGAGGCGCTTTAGTGAAATGACAATCTCAATTGACGGAGTGTGGGGGAAAAGATCCACACAACTTGCAGCTGTCGGCAAAAACGGTGCGCCTACGTACTTCTTTGAGGGAGGGCGTGCAAATCTGTGAAAAAAAGAAATAAATATATAAGCACGTAATTTGCCAGTTGAAATGTACATACGTTAAATATGAGAGTCTTATTCTTACTCAAGCGTAAGCAATTTTGACCATTACCGCCTAACTGATAATAAGAGTAAAGAGAAATAGATTATCAACATCTCTTTTCAGATTCAGCAGTGGATGCAATTACAGAAAGTCAATTCCTACTACAGTGATAGGGTAGCAGGCCTAAGTTCCACGATTCGTTGTTCCACAATCAACTGTGCACACATTATCATTACGAAGGTCTGCATAACTCGGTATTTCGGATAATTAGTAAATGCAATATCAAAAATTGATTATAAGCATTCCAGCACCAGCAACGACCTCTATTTATATCAGACTCCTTCGTGAACTCTTTTCTACGTTACTTTTTGTGGATATGGTCATGAGTGCTATTAATAGAAGCCATATCTATTATTTATTATAACACTATAGTCCCGTATTCATAACATTACAAGCAGTAAATTAATTTCGATTTATAGAATCTTCCGTCAAGAGTAATAAATAAACAATAAATAACAAATCAAATACAACTACTACTTACGCTTCAAAGTTCCATTCTGAAGCTTTAAGGTCGCAGGCCACGAATACCAGATGTTTGACTCTTGAACACTGACGAATAGCTTCGATAACTCCACGATCTATAACAAACAACTTCTATAGAGAACAGATGTCGATCAACACCTGACAGTAAAAAATGATAAACTGGTGATAAGATGATGAAACATGACTGACGTCTAAGAAAATGTTTCGTATATAAAGCTAATTTATTCATCAGCAAATTGGGAGTGGTCCCCCGGCCACCTCCGTACTAATCAAGCGACATGAGTGACTTGACTTATTTCTTCAATTCGATCGATGTGGCCCGATCCACATAACGTTATTACAACAAAAGTGGCCATTCAAATTTTCAAATTTCGATTTAAAAATTTTCTTCTTAATAACTTACGAACTCCCGCCCTAGGGGGATCTAATATAGCGATGACCTCTTTATCCTTAGGTAGAGTTTTCATGAGATCTTTCAGAAGTTCCTCCGCTTTGCCAGCGTAGAATTCGGCGTTCTTGATGTCTACAAGGAGAAACAATGCGGGAATAAATTATAAAAATAACTTATATAGCAAAAGAGTTGTTCAGGTGATGCGTACCATTGATTTCAGCGTTTCTTTTCGCATTTTGTACAGCTGAAGGGATCAATTCAATGCCGACTACTTGATCAAAACACTAAAATATATGTACACAAGGAATGTTTAATAATTTGAATGACATATATTTTGAAGGATTGTTCCTATAATGTCTCTTAAAATTATCTTTTCCAACCACATGGTAGTTCAAATCATTTTTATGCAGTTAACTGTTTTATTAATTGTTTAAACTGAGTGCAATCGTCGCTATTTTACTTGCCACATGGCAAATTGTAGTTTCAGGATGTCGATTATCGAGTTTTCTCACCTCCCTCGGGGTGACTCTGCTTATTGCTCGCATAATCATATACATGTAGATTCTAAGACTCGTGGTCCAAATCCTCGGCTCCCTCGAACTCTCCCCCTTTCTTTTCCTTGTTTTTCGTGTCGTTCTTCATTATCCTTCTTTCTCTATCTTTCTCGAATTTAAACCTCAACTGTTCAACACATTCCGCCTACTTTTTTCCCATTAATAGTGGTTGTCTGCTATTAGCAATAGCCCTAACTGTTAACCACTATAATCTAAAATGATTGGAGTTCAAAAAAATTTCCAACACAGGGGCAATTAGGCCTGAAACTCAAATAAACTCTAACCCGCATAATATTACGAATGAGACCGTAACCCTTGAAATTAAAGGGAAAAGAGGTATTGATCAGCATCCTAAGGTACTAATTCTGCTAAAAATTCTAACTTGCATGGGATGTATAAACGATGGGTAAGGTAATTGCATAAATTGTCTCAATTTCAGGACCTGAAAGATAAAACGAATACAAGGCTCATTGTTTCAGATCATTCAAGAAATCGTAGTAGCTAAATTCAAGGTGAGAGTGTCTACCGAAATGTTTGTAAATTTCATGGACGAACAGTAACCGAATGTCAACTATAAAGAAATAAACGGAGTACTTCTCCCATCCATAAAATGTAAAATCTGGAGTTATTAAAATACAGTGAAGTGTTGCTCATCAGACTTATGGTGATCTCTCGAATTTGAGAATTAACTGATAATACTGTCTTAAATCTAATTTATGAGCTGCCTATTAAAATGATGTAAACCGAATCCTTTGACACAGCCCTATTTGTATCTTAATTGAATAGTCGTATTTAGATACTTCTCAGCCTTTTGATTTTGGTGTACAGTGGGAATGATAACTTAGTGGTATGAGATGGTTGGGTATCGAACCGTCCCAGATTTGACAATTAGTGGCTTAATACTAGGGGCATACTAGAAAAGCCTCACCAACTAAAGAGAATGGAGAAAAAATCGCCTGCGCTAGAGGAATAAGAAAATAATTTTCAGTCAAAACACATTTGTTTCTTCTGTTCAAAACCAATCTCAGAAGACTATTACTGCTACCATAGTACCAGTAGTATCATTGATAAGAAGTTATGAGAACTTACATCCGCAAGGCATAGACCGATAACGCCAGCTCCACAGCAGATATCAAGAAGAATAGCATCACTCGTAGATTTATTTTCCCTTTTCAGGATGGCTGTACAACGTCCACGAATGTCCTCAAACAGTTTCTCAGCTGCCAGGGTGTTTACTATAATATAAGTAAATGCAATTAATTAAAAAGTGAATGAATGTCAACTAAGGAGCAAGTAGGTTAGAATAGAAGTTCGAATCAGCTTACCTTGAAAAAATGCATCTCTTGAAATCTCGAATTTAAGACCACAACACAGTTCTGTGATTGTCTGTTAAATTAAATACGACATTACGGTGGATTAGATCGATAAATATACAAAAGGCGAAATTAACGTAGTATGGGTTTACCCGTTTGCCCATAACCCAATGTTCACCGTATGTGCCAGACTGCTGAGAGATACTGTAAATGAGAACGGAAATGCGAGGAACGGAAAATAGTACTAATAGAACAGCTTTTAATTTCAACAAACAACAGAGCCTTATTCTTAACAAGTCAAACACAAAAATTATTCCAGATTTATAAAACTATATTTTATTCTAAAAAAGCATTCTTCACAAACTGTATAAATCTCCATTTCAATAGAAAAGAAATCCAAGACGAAATAACTAAAATCAAGATTAATAAAATACAATAAAACGACAATTACACGATTAAAAAAAGCCGATACGATTTCACTTGATACCAATAAATAGTCAATACAACTGACAATTCAACAAAAAACGCTTGCTTTATCAATCTTTGGAAGAAAAAATGATTTGAAGTTGTAAGACTAACTGTCACAATTAAATAGCCGGTCAACAAGCGCTGGATATCATGAAAGTAATCTCAGCCATGAAACTGAGAGTCAGATAATGGAGATTAAACAATAGGGCATAATAAATTGAACCCTCCTCCTTATAAGAATTTGGACAACTAAAGTCATGTAAACTATGCCTTCCAACCTTATTACTTATTTATTACTAATTCCCTTCCAATTTCACAGCCTGTTGAATTTAATTAGTTTTTTTCCTGAGCCATGGACAACAACAAAAAAAACTCGCTTTTTTGTATCAGAATTACGATTGGGATAGAATTAAATATCCCCATACATTATTAACTGTATTAAAAAGCACATTTGCTAATATTTCCAAGAAGTTCTAAACACTAGTATTTATAATAAAAACGGATACAATACCAGATAAAATAATAAGACTTACCTGTTAAGAGAAATCAAAACGATAGATGTAACACCTGCTGATTCTCCTTGTCCACCGGGTTCAAACCATTGTTTCAAAACTGAGCACAAATCGGCAATATCTTTCTATAACAGGAGAGAAATAAAACTGTGAAATGATCAGGCATACAGGATTTTCAATCTTAATCTACACTTATTCGGAAGACAGATACGCGGTCAAACTAATTAACTGATGAATTTTAGGCTGTGACATTTATCACACGAAACCGAATGATGGTTGATGAGAAGCAGCACTGCATGATTTAAATAACTTGCAGACACGCATTATTCTCCTAATCTACTAATTGACGAGTGCAAAACTTGTGTAGGAAGTATGATATGAATTACACCTTGGGTGAACACTATTTGCGGAGCCCTATCTCGCCTGCGCTATGTTAAAACTGCAAGGTACCGAATATCATGTAAGATAATTTAGCCTTCCCAACCAAAAAATTAAACGAGCAGCAAGACCGAACTCAGCGATCAAACACCAATCAATAAGTACTGAACATCGTAGACAAGCATTTGCTGCAAACCAAGAGATGAATCATGAGATTTAAACTTTGGAACGTGAGTTACCCATTTAGTGAATCTAGTACAATCTCAAATTCAAATGAAATAAGATTCTAGGATATTATGACGTTGTTCTCAGAATTTTTTGATTCCTTCCCCTTATAAATTATTGAAATTCCTGTTAACTGATTTCTATTGTTTTCCACAGTTAAACATTTTAAGTATTTTATTCATATAGATAAGACAACGCATATTGAAAGAGCATAAGGCCCTTAAGATGTGTGAAAAATGAAAATAAGAATCGAGTAATATAAAGATCAGAAAAAAGGAGAGAAAGCGGTCATCTTGCCTTGATCACAAATCTTATCTTTTATATCTACAATCTGGATGAGTCACTAGATCTAAGATGGTCACAAAATAGCAGTCAACTATGATTTAATGACTACAATATTTAACTTGACGTATTGTTTAAGTAACATCGATCCCACCAATTGAAATGTAGGAAGCGTGGAATAAATAGATCTCTATTTTGTAGATCATATGCATCATATACACAAGACAATTAAATATGAAAGGGCATGAAATATGGAAATAAGCATCAAGAATCAAAGAGTACGAATAGTGAGAGGTAGCAGACACATTGCCAATGACCACAAAATCTTTACAAGGAGCAATAGCGACAGATAACACCTGATCTAGCCAGTGATCACAATGAGCTCCCAGTCACGCATCTTCAAGTGCCTTGGAGTACCTATACTTATGTCTTATCTCTCCCCGAGTCTAAATTAAATGTAGCCTACCAATATCTAGTGGGCACACTGATGATAGGGGCAGAAAGCAGACTTCCTATATTACAACAGCTTAAAGAGCCTTACTTACGAAGCTGATTGAGATCCAGAGGGTTCCCAATAATACACTTTTAACATCCATCAAAAGCAACAATTCAATTATCTTGAACTTATATTGCTTCGACTTCAAAAGATGCGTGTGAAAAGATCGATTTCCCTAAATACGTGGCAATGCATATTTAGAAAGGAATGGGGAATGGGAATAAATAAAGAGATGCTATTACTTTCAAGAAGCCGCTTAAAAGACTCACATCTGTAAGCTCCTGACGACGAATCTCAATTTCAATGAGGCGATCATTGAGTCGAGATTCTCGAAGAGTGAGGGATTGCCAGTTACCAGTCTTGGCGACCATGTCATAGACTTGCACTCTCTCAGCTACGCGGTTCAACAGATCCGCATTCTCACCTTCATGAGGCTGATTATAGATGGCATCCAGACAGGTCTGCATAGTGGCAATCACCTTGGCAGTGGTCTCCGAGAACAAGGGTGCATCCGTGGGAAAAACTACTGCTGTTGAACCCTCTTTGTACTTGCCTATCCGCATTCCAATAACCGGTCCTATTCAATGGAAAGTGAACACTTGAGATACATTAAAATGAAGAGCACAAACGCATGGATACGGATGTTTGTAATGAGGGGTTTTAAAATGAATGAATGAGGTATTCAGCTATTTGAAGATAAGCGATTAACCCAAAAAAAGAAAGTTCATAATCATTAGTATTTTGGAAGCATAATTAGAGGTATACTGAAGACGATAAAAGTAAGCGAATACCATAAGTGAGTGACTGAATTACTGTAAGAGAATTGTCAGTAGTTAAATTAGAAGCTTAGTAGGGGAAACGACTTCAAACAATAAACCAATTTCTTGAAATAATTTTCCACATTAAATCAACTTATGATATCTGACGTGCAGAGTAACAGTATCTGATTAATCGGGTGACAGTGATATGAGATCCAATTTTTAAAAATTAGGGTTAATTTTAGTTTAATCCATAAAAAGTACAAAGCAGTGTGCATAAATGGTTTGAGTCAGAATAAAGGTGAAGGCAGAAAATGGATTTCATGCAAAAGCATTTTAAATTTTATCGTATCAAATACCAGGTTATAGACCAAATAGATGGAATCTAATAAAGAAACAATTTAGTTTGGTGAAGGCGAAACTAGAACCATGATTTTACTAAATGCATACATACCGCGGTCTCAATGAGTAATCATGTTTGGATAGCAGAATAATACTTTTGGAGTTAATATTTTAAGCAGTAAATGCATGGTCTACTTTAGATAATATAGGTATGTAAAACGATAAGAACAGCATGCAAATACTTCAGTTATTGTCGATTATGCTAAAAATAATAACAATAACGACAATAATAATAAATAATAATTCCTTAGCATTTCCCAACGCTCATATTGGATATAGAATGGGATCATGGAGCGTGCCAGATTTGACCTGAGTTTGGTCATTTCATTCACTGGATGGGCGCCGACAGAAATCGAACCCCATGACATCTGACATGACAGAGGTGCACGCCCCACCAAATATAATGTTTACAATTATTAGAAACTAAGACAGAGCAAAGCAAAGTCCTTACCTTTACCATCCACATCAAATCCAATAGTGAATTTGGCCTTATTTCGATAACCAGTTAGAAGAGGCTATGAAGGAAGTAAATCATTACTTAATGAATACAATTCGTGAGAAGATTAGCAGTCACTCATTACATACCGAAGGTGTTATTGGACAGTACTGTTGACTTAAGAATCGTCCGTTTTGTGACATAAACCTACAAAGAAAAATATGTTGCACAAGCAAGAAATGCTTGTGAGTTCGAACTAAAATGCAAAGATATTCTTACCCAGATTCAAGACAGGAATCACAGTACTTGAATTTGTTGACTTTCTTGACATTATTTCTGACACGCAACAAATTCGACAAAGCAGTATTCTGTTTCTTCCTCAACTGATTTGGATCGTAGGTAATATTGGCAAGGGGGGCAATACTACTACCAGACGTGCTATAATGAGAAGCAAAAAAGTACATAGTGGGACGACCCTGTGCTTAACAAAACCCTCCGCACTGCTGCTTAAACGGAGAAAGTAAATAATAATTTGAAGTATTAACCACTAAGTTACGCATCCTATCTTGAACTGAGGCCACAGAGTAAGTCCGAGAAAAAACCTCGCTTTGTTCAAGCCTTGTTTGGTAAAACTATTGAAAACTATGGAATAGTCCCTTTGCGTAAAAATCTAATGCCAGGTATTTAATTGCTTTCGCCATCTAACGTGGGGCATCTTGGGGCTGACAAGTTAGCGACATAGGGCGGTTGAGATATAACCATTCCAGGTTTCATGGTTAGTAGCCTAATATTGTGTACATCCCTGTTAGTGGTGGGAAGCGCAAATCATGTGACACGACAAACTGTGCCAGATAATGTTCATTTTAATAAGAGGACCAATAGTGACGCCAAGTGCTTTCTAAAAGTTGACCTAGCATACACGTGAATACAATCAAAGCAAGAGAAATCCGCTTTAAAGAACAAAGCCCTAGATCAAGTCACGATTTGGACGAAAATCCTATAGCTTTCCACCACCATAAAGTTTCAACTCCAGTAATTTGCAGAAACCTGAAAAACCCTTCTAGGAATAAGGAGTCATTTAATATGCTCTTTCTGTTATCAATTATTTAAAGACCTATACTAAGTCAGATGCTAATGAGAATGCTAGAATGCAAAGCGCGAAAGATAATCAAGGTACGTGAACTGCTTTCTCTGGTTGTGAATTACTTCCTAATAAAATAATCGGACCAAAGGAAACAATTAGCGTGCCTATCTGTTTGATCATCATCAGGTTTTAATTTTTTTGCGGAATTTCCCTGATGTTCGCCATTCTCACGAGATCTTTTCAGCACCAAAGGATCAGCCTTAGGTCCCGCCGCCTTTACTCGGAGTTCCCGTCCCCTAAAGTTAATTCCATTTAACTTTTCTATGGCTCTGTTCCTTTCCTCTGCAGATCTGCAAGCAAAACAGCAATAATAATGGAGGTCCAAGGTGAAATAGAGCAAAATTAGGTATTGATTCAAAGTACCGGAGATTGGCAAAGAAGAAACCCCGACCAGAAGGCTTAACTTTAGAAGGATCGAAACCTTGTGTTAGAAGTAACTTGCGAATTACCTGAAAGAGAAAAAAGTGAAAGAAACAAACTGATTAGAACAGAACAGACGAGAAAAGTTCGAATCTTACGCTAACGGTAATATATTTGCTGACATTTCCAATCTCGATCTTAAATTGCTCAAATGAACCGCATGAACTATTGATATAGCTATATAATGAATTGTCTTCTCTTGTAGCCACATCAGTCACTTCCGTGTTAAGAGAGCTGGATGTTACTTCACCTGCAGGTCTATGCGTTTCAGAATTCTAGAATAAAATTAGGCAAAGCAAATTCAAATATGATAAATCTTAGCCGCATGCAGATTAATTCAGAATAAAAATATAGCAACGAACCATGACAGCCAATTCTGGAACACAATTTCCTTCGACAGAATCCATAAAATCTACGCATAAAACTGCATTGTTAAATAAATGTTAAATAAGACAAAAATCGAAATCGTAACAATCGATCTATGATCCATTAGTAATTAGAATACTTAAGCCAGAAATAATAAGACATTAAGTTTACATCGATAAGATGCGGATGCCGTGAGGAAAACCGAAACTAGGCTAAGCTAGCGACCACATCGACCAATAGGAGAGCTGCTTAATCAAGGCACCCAATTACGCGTCACCAAAAGTTTGATGGACCAATGGTCATGAAGCACGCTGGCGAAATGTCTGTATATATCATGGAACTAACCCCCGAATATATATGTTCGGGTGGCGCGCGTGACGTAGTCGTCTCCTTCGATTCCATCTGTGCTTCTTCTCTCTGGTCCACAACCTCCCAATGAATGCTCGCACCTCTCGAAGGTCCCCTACGTCATTTATCTGCGATAAACCCTTCTATGTAAACTTGGTCTGTCTTAAACGGTTACATATCCTCTTAAAATTTTTCAATTTCTTAGCCTCAGTATCACCATTCTAACCATGAAGATCTTTTTTAAAGCAAAACATTATTAATTATACCTCTTTTCTGTAAGTATGTGTTTCCAAAATCTTTAAATTGGGGACCACAGATTGGGCTTTTTAAATTCATGTAGCATTTTCACAAGTAGAGCGATCGGACCTAAAAACGCGGGGAAGACCGCGTGTCATGAAGACTTGTCGCGTTAGCGATTAGACATTTTTGAGCTCGATATTTCGCTTATTTGAAATTTCGCCTGTCCAAACTTCTCCAAGTGTTTCACCATTTTTTCTAAATCTTACCTTGTCGTAGTTCTTTTCGAGTTGCTAGCTTTTCAATAGATCTTGCATCTGTGTTGATTTTTTTTAGTCTGGCTATGCACCAATGCTCAGATCAAAATTTGAGGTTGGAACGGGCACGTGAGTTTTCATTCTTTCTAACATTTCCCTCACAGTGCTTCCACATTGCCTTCGTTTCATTTCTCAACGAGGTTTCAATTCCTCCGGAAAATTTTCTCCTTTTGTGTTTTAGCTCTTCTTCTCACTTTCCCATTAGCTCCAGCATCGACGATCACCTCCGAGCTTGGCGCAGATGCATTTGTTTCCATGCCCTCTAGCACATTTTATATTGTGTTTTTGAGCCTGATCATGTATTTGGATTCTCCTGAACTTCTCCTGGTTTCATTCCTCTGGAGACTTTTGCTCTGCTTGTAGATGCAATTATTGTAAGTTCGATGGAGCGCTGATTTTTAATAACTATGTTCACAAATTTTATAATTTTCCTATTATAATTAAAGCATTGTGCTTCGAATAAACTTTCGGATTACCACGCTTTCCTGCCTTTTTCTCAACATGCCTCTCAATCCGTTTTGCTACTGAAAAGAAACTATGTTATACCGATTAGTGATCAATTAGCGATTGTAAACGATATTACACAATAGGTATTGCTCTATTTTTACGAGTGTGATCTTTTCCTGATAACTTTAAGTTTGGCCTCCTCATATTTATATCTAGTTTTTGTCACTTATGTAATTACTTTGGAAGGTTAATTTCCGTTTCCCGTATAACACAGATCCGTAGGGCTTGTACGAGAATTGGAAGAGAGCTCTCAAGAACTATGTATCAGATGGCAACAGAAAAATATGCAGATAAAGCAAGGTAAGGAAGTGGAGTGTCTGCTGTAAAGGCTTCAGAAAGTACAGCATCCCCATAAAGGGGATATCTAATAACGTCTAGAAAACAATGACAAATAGTATTAAGTCATCAAGAGTCCTATTTTTTATGCAATTTAGGGACGTTCACTTCTCTGCCTTCTGCGAGTAACATTCAAATGTTCAAACTTCATTAATTAACTGGTTGAGTCTTTATTCACGATATTTGAAGCTTTGCGACGGTGCTTGGTAATGTCTTCTCAATATTATTTATTATCTTGTTCCAGAGTAGTAGAGATGAGATTAGCAATGATTTGTTAATATAGCTGAGCAGTGCTGTACACACTAGAGGTACGCGAAACCCGATGGGTGGTTTTTATGTAATGATGAACTTTTGGCGAAAGTGAAATTTACTTGTATGAAAGCTGATTTTTATTTCGAACAGATGTGAATTCTTTAAGGGTGTTTAAGAGTAATAGAAATCAATAGTTGCGCTTAAAACTTCGTTGAGGCCAGTAGAATAATACTGTAATTTTTAATGAGAACATCGCAGTGACAAATGGTTTTATTAAAGCATTTGACGTGGCATACTATTGCTAATAAAAACCCATTTGCTGCCTGATTATTAATGCATGCTTTAAACTCACGTGATTACTATATATATATAGTATAGTATATATAATATAGTATATATATATATTCTGAATATATATACTATATATTCAGAAAAAAACTGAAATTAAGAGCTTTTAACTTAAAATTGGTCAAAAATTTGCCACCTTAAGAACAGCACTATATATTAATTTTACTCCATCTGATTAATTTTGATCTGTTTTCCCTCTGATGCAGTTAATCCAAATTTACCTTATCTCTTATCCTAATTTGCTTACCGATTTTTAACTCCTTCAGAGTATGATCCATATCTTGTCTGGTTGTAGATTTTTTTCTATTCAACTTGGCCATCTCCTCAAATCAAAATTTCAGCTACCTTGTTATAAGTTTGCTGTTCCTCTTCTGTTTTCTTTAAGACAAGTGTTTATGTCAATATAATAATAATCTATGTCACCAAAAGAATAATCGTCAGATGAATAAAAACATCACTCCCGCTTTCGTCGTTGTTAACATCTGAATCACTGGAGTCACCATAATCTTCATAAATATCGGAATTAATGGAATTGTCATCTTCATTTTCAGTTCCACCAGCTGGATCACCAATGTCGTCTATCTTGTCAACTTCAAAATATCGCAGTCATCAATAACGTCATTTTCACCACTACCAGAATCACTATTGTCTTCATCATCATTACCGCCAGTTTTAACAGGCCAAACAGCCTAACCATCCTCAATATCAATTAGTGCATGATCCAATGTTCTTTGGATAAGATCTGTTGAAATATCATGTGACCTCTCTCCTTCATTTCTTGAGCAGGCAAGCAGCACACCCGCTACACAAATATCATCTTTCTTTTCCCATTCAACTTCCAAAATAATCACTACGGACTCAAAAGAAAAAATTGCGGTTATTCCGCAAATAACATGAATATTTCAAATATCTTTTTTCGTCCACTTTCAGTAAACGGTTATTATATATTTACAATTAAAAAACAAATACCTATCTCGAAAGTAATAGCCACGTTCTATTGCCTCTTCAACGAGAATTAGTGTGCTATTTATATATTTATTTGGGCAGTCATATTTTTATTATTTAGGCTCTGCCTATTCCTCCGTTAATCTAAAGATTTAGTTATACTTTAATATATTGCTAATTCAAGACATAAACTATCGCTTATACGCAATGACATCGCTTTTCAAATAAAACAAATACAAGAGAAATGAAGCCTTCGGTGGTGTATCGATTAGCGTGCTCAGTCTGTTAATCGTTGTCGACAAATGCCAATCCACCGAGCGACATGGTAAACCACAGTGGTTAAAAATGGCTCGTAAAAAGCATAATGGGGGTTAAGGTTCCCACGAGGGACACTCCAGGATACTACTCATCCTGACAATGAATCAAATGGATCGAAAAGGATTGTTTTCTGTTAGAAGTTAAATGCAAATTGCCAACACCCAACCTACATTTAATACCAGCGTAACATAATCATAAATTATTCAGAAAATCAGAGTAATAAACGGCCTACAGATGTTCTCGAATTTGTCGAAAGTACTGTGATACAGTGTTCTTGCCAGGAGTGCAGAAACGGATTTCAAAATTGTTATATTGAATAGTGGTAGTAAAAATAAGTTCATGTGAATGGTGAACTGAAAAGCCGAAATGTATGCCTGAAAAAGCTACTCGGCTAATAGCCTTTGCACTTTTAAAATAAGCAATAATATTTTATTGGAAGTCGTAATGAAGATTTAAAACTATTTCGAATACGATCACAAAATCTAAAATAAAATAAGGTCACGAAATTAAAAGTGCATTGAGTTCAATTTCGGATCAACAAGTGTATTCATTACATATTAAGTAGTCCACTTTCAAAAAAACCAATGTCCGTCTTCTGCTTTGAGCCAATCGTCATCGACTAGGTGGAGTGAAAGCAGTGTTAATTGTATTTCATCACAATTTCGAAAGCTTGGCTGCTGTTCGTTGCATTCGTTGTTAATCGGTGATGGCAGATAGCAAAATGTATAATAGGTTTACCGGTATGTTTGAATTTTCAGTTTCGTTTAAATGTATTCAATTTCGTTCACTTGTATCTATTTTTGTAAAATGTACGCCAATTTTTCATTTGTGAATTCCTTTCGTTTCGATTTCAGAGCAAGATAGAATGAAAGTGCGTTCTTTGAAGGCACATTGTCTCAAAGCCGTTGCTAAGAATTTGGATGCCTTAGTCACAAAATGCTCAGATTGCGCCTAGCCAAAGTTACTTTGGCGTTTTCCCTATCCTGATTGTTACATCGCCTCACCGGAAGCAGATATGATTATGAAGGAGCTTGGAGGCCTTGGACTATTGACTAATGAACGTTTGACACTATTTTCAAAGCAACAAGTTATTCTACATTCCATAACACTCCAGAATGTTCATCTGACGCCTTTGTCAGTGTCAATTTTTCGCGATTTTACCCTTTATCATATAACCGCTCTGAACGTGACCGGCATAAATATAAGCGATTTCATATGCACTTTCAGTGAGAGTACAGTTGAGAATCTTCATACCCTTAAACTGATGAATATGAAAATTGAGAAGAAGACTAAGTACCCTCTCATTGCTGCATTGGGGCAGTTTTAACATTTGCGCCATCTGAATGTGAGTAATACAAATTTTGTTAATGATTATCTGTATAACTTGGTGAAAGCGCTTAGACGACTAGAATACCTTGATATATCACGCACTAAGGTCACTGATATAAGTTGCTTGATGGAGCTGAGAAATAATCTCACTAGTCTTATCATCCATGGACTTGAGCTAGAAAATAAGCAGTCACTCAAAGTAATGCTTTTGACAATTTTAGATTTGAAAGAACTCCGGGTACTTGATATTTCGAACGGTCTGTGGAGGACTCATCACCGACTTCGGACAGTTGATCGACTGATTGAATCCGGCCGTTTTCCTTATTTGAAATATTTTGACATGAGTGGCAATCCTTTTCGCTTAAATGTCAAGGATATCGAATGAGTTTTTTCTTTGAAGTTTCATATTAAATATTTCAATATTTGTTCTCCTCCATTGGTTTGATCCTCAGTAACTGGACATTAGTTTTATATCGAAAAAATAAAGGTAATATTTAAACGTTTATTACCTTATAGAACGTTTGTTGAAAATAACAGAAATTTGAAATTCCTTGGAGTTGCCCACTGCGTCAATTACAAAGCGATTGAGAGACTTTCTGTCAAATATTCAAGCATTGAGGTCAGTAAAATGAAATTATTAGACAGTGTTGCCTCATTTAGTTAGGCGATATAAGTGCTTCTATGTTTAGGGGTAGTGTTTGAAAACGGTTCGACATTAATGTATATTCCAATCTCTACTTCTTGATTTAGCAATCTCCCTGTCTACTTGATTAATATATTTTAACATATTCTAAACTAAGAATAATCTTTTAGATAATCGGCGGAATGAGCGAAACGCAGTTAATAAAGACATTACAATATTATGGACCACATAGAAAAATTTTCATTTCTGAAACTTTATATTTCGTCTCAGATTTAGTTCGTCGCGGTCATTACTTCTCACCTACTTTTTTCGAGGCAAGTCTATGTCCTTGAATTTTAGTCTATTTGAAAATTTATTACAATGACGTGCTGAAAGTAAAAAAAGTAGGATAAATAACCTGGAATGTTCACTTTAGTCACCAAATGATCAACTTTTTCTACTCTTTTTAGTTTGTGGCGAAATTTTTGGAAGACGAATTGAAAAATAAGTGCTATGTCTATTCAGCAGGTGTGTGGCTTGCCTGCGAAAGAATTGATAGAGAGAGGTCGCATGACATTGCAACACAACTTATCCAAAGAATGTTAAATTACTCATTAATTGTAATTGAGGAACATTGGATACATAAAAATAAAAATCCAATTCATAATAGTAGTGATTTACTGCTCTGATGACGATGACAGTGAGAGTAGCGCTACTTCTTCTACCCAAGAAGTTGAAAATGATTCTATTTATTCTGACATTGACGGTGATGAGAATGATGCATCTTCTGTTTTTGATGAAGACAATGATGATTTTGGTGATCCTGACGGTGGTTACAGTGAGAGTGGTGATGCTTCATATGAGGATTCTAGTGGTTCTGAAGGTGATGGTAGAGAGAATGATGATGCATCTTCTTCTGATGAAGACGATGATGGTTCTGTTGGTTTTGACGATGACGCAGACGGCGATTATAGTGAGAGTAAGGCTGCTCTGTTTTCTTCTAATGATGATTCTGGTGAATATGGTGCTAACGGTAATGGTGAAGTTGATGATAGGGAGAGCGATGATGCTTCTTTTTCCGATGTTGATTCGAGAGATTCTGACTTTGATACTGAAGACGATGATAGGGAAAGTGATGTTACTTCTACTGATGATGGTGATTCAGACGATGACAACGGCGAGAGTGGTAATGCTTCTGATGCCGTTTTTTCTGCTAATTCTGTTGCTAGTGATTTTGACGATGCTCATGAGAGTGATGATGAAAGTGAAGATCTTATTCATGATTTTGATGAAGTAGATGTTTGTCTTAAATTTTTGAAAACTGCCTTTCGCACATCTGCAGGATACTTTTGAAAGGGTGGGTTGTATTCATCCAAATATCGCGCATATGATTATAATGCTTGTATATATATTTAATATTCATTTGCATTCAATATATGATAAACCCTATATTATTGATTATTGAATTTAGACTTCTTTATTATTTTCATTTGTATTTGCCTAAATTTGAATTATATTTTACAGATGTCTGAATGCGAATTGGCCGAAATCGTCACAAATTCCTCATATATATGTGTAGTTTAATCAAGTGTGCAGCCGAAATATTCCTCACCAAGGATTGTGTGGACGAATGGGCTGTTGAACGAAATGATGACTCATTGTCTTATCTCCGTCACTTTTATAATATAAATAGAGATGACTTGGATATTATTGGAACTCTCCAAAAAGTAATTAAGAATAGACATCAAGCGTGCGAAAAATTTATCCAGTGTGTACACTAATTTTAGAGGTGAGCATATCCAAAAATATTAGTATGAAATTTAAATGAATACAGTTATGGAAATGAAAGAGACGTATTAAATGAAATCCCTCACAAGTTTGGCAAATTCATTTACTTCTCATGTTTACTTCGTTACAGAAAGTGAAATTGAACGAAGATTTGGCGGAAACAGCTATACACCTGAGGGACATTTTGAAGATTCGAAAATCGAGTGAGAATTTGAATGTATAATTATAAAAGATCAAGAGCTGATTACTTCTGTTCAGATTCGTCTCTCTACATCTCTCCAGATGGCCTCTTACATTCTATCTTAATACTAATTAAATAAATATGAAGTATTTTTGAATAAGCAAAATTGATTTCGATGTTGCACTTCAAACAGATAGCATAAATAGAACAATTCATTGAATGTATATACACTGATTTCAGAATTGTAATTAACTTCTTCATTTAGAATTCGTTGTATTTTCTCCCTAGATGCCGATTTTTATATCATTAATTAATTTAAAAGTGTTTCCGTAAGTGAAGACATTGAAGGATGAATCCCTCCAAGTCTCCGAAATTTCTATCTTACGTCATCACCAATCGCTAAACTTAATTATCTCGTCCTCATAGTGATGTGCGAAATTGTTAACCTTTCCTGTGACTCCAAGCACTCTATGGATAAACATCGTGTGTCTTCAAGTGACCTATTTTTATCGATCGGAATGAGCTACTCTGATGATGGATACAGAGGATAGTATCATTAGGACAACGTTTCGGTAACTAGCCTTCCTGTTCAATGCTATCTATCCTTTTCCTACAATCGTCTTGTCCAATCAAAAGCACACTTACAATTATGTCCTCACACGAGTGATGAATATAAATAGCCTTTCAATACACGCACAAATGAGACACACAACGAAACCTTCGCCTGACAGGTACGTCCCCTTTCGCTGCCTTCCAAACCTCTTCCACAATTCTCCCTTAGCCCTAGGGGTCTGTACTGCGATTTGCTCAATACATTCAGGTCTAATCAATTCTTGGTTTTCTGCTTCATTACTGTTAGTACTTACTAACCGTAACAACAGCTTTCGGAGCCTTGCTTGCTTAAAAATTTTGTTGCATCACTTCTATGCTGAAACAGTATGCTGCAAAATATTGAAGAAGATCATTTGCCCTCTCAACCATTGGAAAAATGAATTATACTAATCAATAAGCACTGAGTATCATTGATAACCATTGCTGCAATTCAGGGACGAGCCGCGAAAATTGAATTTTCGAATGTGAACTGCGCATGTAGTAAATATCGTACAACCCAAGATTCTTTGATACCTTGACGTTGTTCTCTGTATCTTTGAACACCTCTCCCTTACAGTTTGTTGAACTTACTGCTATTCAATGTCAGTTGCTTTCCAGAATTACAAACGGCACAATTTTCTTTTTAAATTTTGTGAATAAAAATTTTGTTTTCTTATGAAAAGGAGAGAGCATAGCGCAAACTAACCCTGTCTTAAATGTGTGCTTAAATAATATTACGGCTGATAGTGTAATCAAGGTTAACTTTATCGTTATTTGCAACATCGATTAATAGTTTTTTAAAAGACATGCATAAAGTTACTCTTGATGCTTTCATCAGCACTAACTTGTTAATGCCCAGCTGTAAATCTTTCCTACCTCGAATCTTTTCTTCAGTAATCGCCTCCTCCCAAGCCATTTCCTTCTTAGGACACCTTCTATATCATCTCCTATCTGCAATGACCACATCTAACCACTAGATCAGTTCCGAGCGATGACTAGCACAACCTCTGGTAATCACGAAAAGAAGACACTGACTTACCCTCAACATTTGCCACTTCTCATTATAGTATTTTCGCCACTAACCTCACCTACAAGCTATTATTCCACTACACCTGCTGAATCTTCAATCTTATACATGTTACTTAAATATATGACTTTGCTTCTACACTTTGCCCGACTGAAACCGAACCAGTTAAATGAAAATCCAGAAAGTTTAGAATTTTTATTAATCTGCTTAATACAGTCTCTTATATGAATTATTTTGAGTGTTAGTTTTGTTTGAATCTTCAATTTCAATTTTCATATTTTCAATTTCCTTAAGCGTGTTGTTTTGGTTCGCCTCATATCATTATTAAACCTGATCTGTCGCCTTCGTTGCCAACAATGAACGATATTATATGGTAGGCAGCATGCGAAAAATCGGCAGATTAAAAAGGGTTTGAAATTAAGTAAAATGTGAGATAAATACCACTAAGAGAATGAAGATTTGCACTAACTCAACGGAAAATAAATATTGCACAATTAAGTGGTTTCTTATCACTGGGAAAAAGCAGAAAGAGGACCTTGAATTGGCGTTAGGGAAAGAAAGCTGTCACTGTGTAAGGACAACAGAGGGAAAGTTTTAGGAAAAGGGGTGAAAAGCGAGAAGGAGGGAGAAGTTCAGATCGAAAATAAAAAGGAGAACAGTTGTCATCCGTCATTGCCAACCACCACAATAAACTGATGAGAAAACTAAAAGAATGAAACAGGAAGCTACTAAGTCTCTGATATTTCTGTGCCCAGATCCGGAATTCTGTACAGGATATCGTCTTCGATTGCCCATACTTGGTTGCGGCGAAATTATGGACAGTTGACATTAAAAGTATCCTGTGGCTGCACCTGCACGCAACCTCCAGAGTATACGATGACTATGAATGAAGATTCACAGAGAATTGGGGATCCGTCGGTGATGAAATCAACGCCTATGTTGCAGTCTCAGGCGACGGTTTTGCAGGACGGTGTGAATAGCTTGATTTACGATATAGTTTTCTCCTTCTGCTTGCTCGATTGAGTTTGAAAACCCGTTGTATTAGGAGTAAGATGCTAAATACAAATGAATCTTTAGCCGCAAACTTTTATCCATCGAATACGTCAGTCAAAGCTGATGTAATCTAATACAGAAGTCCTTTTAGTAAATAACGAAAATCTTGCTTTTTTCTTTTTTTAAATTAAAAAAACTGCAATAAACGAGATTTTCTGGATAATATTTTTGAGATTATAATACGATGTAAAAATGACTGTCACTTGCTTGACATGATGACACAAGACAGTTTTAAATGCCTCTAAAATTTATTTTAAGCTATTTGACCAATTGGAATTAAAACTGATTTTCTTTGCATTTTAGTACATATTTTAAAAAATGTTTCTTCAGGAATTCTTTAGAAAATGGCTTCAGAAAGAGTAGCTTGGAGATTCATTGCGGTAATACCGTAAACTTTAATAACGGATCTCCACCTCAGATTTTTTACAATATAATGTAACCTGTGGATGACGATATTCAATTCCTCTAACAAAAGGATTAGTAAATGAAAAGTAACATATTATTAATTAAAATAATATGGAAGCAAAATAAGTTAATCGCACTATGAGACTCAATTAATGAGAATGACTTAATTTAAATCAACTCTTAAACGTGCCTACTTGCGAATAACTACATCTAAACGAGCATCTGTAAGCACTCACCTTTTCCAAAATGTGGGAAAACACATCATTTGGGAAAAGGCGTAAAGTTAGAAGATTTGAAAGCCCTACCCGTCTTTCAGTAGTTGAGAATTCCATAAAACTTCTACGCTTCAATTGATTGTGTTCATCGAGAAGTAAAACAAACTGGTGTGTTTTAATTCCTTATACTGAAATTATTATAAGTAGAGATTTTATTCTAAATTTATCACTTGAAGAGTCTCGGATTCAACCACAATAAGGTGGAATTGATGGAAGAGAGTGGTATGAATAAGTTATAAACCTTTATATTATATTTATTGTGAGTGAATGTCAATACAGACACTACATGAAACTGTACATCCTTTTTTGTGAGCCAAGGTATTTTTAATGATACATAATATCAAGAAATGATTTTTTAGTTCTAACCCCATTTTTCCAAAATCATAAAAATTTTAAATTTTAGAAACGGAATCCTAATTTGACGAAGTACTCCCACCACCACAAATAGAAAAAAACCGGAACTATTGACTTTAAAGTGGGACATGCACCATGGCGACCAGCGATCCAGCATATTGTCCGAACAGTGCTCATCATTTCGCTAACGGGAAATTTAACATAACTTTTTAGTCCTGTTCAAAAGCTTATAATTTATTATGTTTCATTTTACCTGTTTTATAAAGCTGAAAAATATTCCGAATCATAATTTCGTCTGCTCGGCTTTAGCTCAATGCGTGTAACATTGAAACTTTCTGAGTCACAAAAAACGTAATTGGGAGACGATTTCGATTTTCGTTGCTTATTTTGCTGTTGCTCAGCATGTCCAAAGCAAATCATCTAACTGCTTGTTTCGAGCATACATTCGCCTATCCAAACTTCCTGGAGCGTCTCTCCAAGGGTCTTTTAATTCTGCAAGTCGAGGCTCCTTACGATTTACGGACTTTTTTCACTCCCAAGATTTTGGCTTAGAGCAGACGTGTGAATTTCAGTACTTTCCAGCATTTCTCTCACAGCATCTTTCACATTGGTTCCATTTCATTTCTTGACAAGTTTTTGTTTCCTCTAGTAGTTTTTCCTCTTGAGTGTTTTTATTATTTATCGGCATCACTAATTGTTAGGTTTTTCAAATTTCTCGGTGTGTTTCAGCAAGCGTCTCGTGATCTTTTCATTCAGACGTTAAATTTAATCTGTTGGCTTTTCAGCAGACTTATAGAAACGTTCACAAACACAAATTGAACAATCTGAATTAAGGACCTTTAGGAGGGCTGATCACCACTCTATATCCTACACTTCGGTTTGGAGCAGTCATGCTTACTTCTGAAGTTTTCAAAATATTTGAAAAGCCGTCCTTCAACCTCCTTCCGTCTCTCATCTTTAGAAGAAAATGATTCATTAGAAGGCTTCTTGAGGATGTCTTTCTTGCTGTTCTTAGCCATAAGCACACCAGCTAGGAAGTTCGGTGATATGCTAATTCGTAGTTACTGTAGTGGGTAGATGTTATCTTTTCGAGTACTAATAAAAAATTTTTGGTTTAAACAAACTGTCAATTTGCTGTCCTTTGGTGAATTTCGAACCTGCTTTACTACTGGAAACTTAACAATGGTCTAAACAATCCTTCATGAACCTTAGAGACTCACTGGTGTTCCACTCGTTTTTCAGTCAATATCGTGTCTAAAGCCGAAGGTAATAAACTTGAGAAGCGAGCAGTATGAAAAGGAGTATGGTAATCGACTTGATTTAGTATCTTTTACTTTTCGTCCTTTCAATTCGCGTTTCCTTAAAGTTATTTTTGAAATATTTTCTTTACTTTGTTTATATAGGAATTACATATTACAAATTGCATGTTTTTACGAGCTTTTCTTGCTAACTTTGTGTTTGGCCTGTTCGTTCATGCAGCCTAGGGAAGCTAGTGCCGGGTATCCACATAAGAGAAAATATTTCCCGTATAAAACAGATTGTGAAGCTTATAAAGGAGCCAGGAGAAAACTCTCTGAAAACAAAAGGAGTTGTAGATTAAGAAGTATGATTGATAAAGATTTGCTGAGTATGTACGATAGGTCTTTGAGAAATCAAACGAAACTAAATTTTCTGATTACTTTCCGTGAAAATAGTTGCAAGATCTATTCATGTGTTATAGTTCATTGAGTAGCATCATAACGTTCAAATTTAATGACTTGAATCCCAAGTTCAGCAATGTGTCTATTTCCACATTAATCGGAGCTTACCGATTGATTTAGTTCCGTGATTGCCTATGATACATAGCAGAGAACACCAGAGTTCACTCAAAGTGAACTCTAATCAGTTATTGTGAATGCTTCGATATTTTAAGAATAAGGGGCATGTGGCTTTAGAAATAACATTTAATGAGGAGTGAGAGGCGAGTTGTGAAATTTAGAGATTATGATTCATTGTTTTAGCCTTTGGGAATATTTTGTTTAGTTAATGCTCAGCTATTAAGACATCCCTATGGAAGTTACTGATATTCATCTGCGTTTCCGTAATTCAACGCTTGTAAAATTTTTGCATTCACCTAATATTGAAAGAGGACATACACTCTGGTTTACCAAATTCAATGAGTTGGATGAGGGTACCGATTCAATCCTCAGATTTACACTGCTAACTGTTGATATAGGCTGCGATGTGTAAAAAATGTATTTCGTCTTTTTATGTCGAAGCCTACTGGCGCGTGGGACTAATCATTATAAGTATACGCTTCTGAATCTCACGAAATTACGACACCAGAAAAACTTTATCCTAGACATATATTAATAAATTATAAATAACATTATTTTTGACGGAGATTTTTTACCTGCTCTCTGATCTCTTCTACGTTAAGATCATGCAAACTGCTTAAGGTTATGTAAGTTTACACTGAAATGGTAAGATCAGTCATCATAATATAGCATCGGCCAGCATGCACTGGAGATTGTAGACCAGATTTTTATCAGTTATCCAGAAGACAGATTATGAATTTGGACCTTGAAGCAATTAACCGTCTATTGAGTGAAAACTGTACGACTCGAATTTGAAAATCAAATAAACTGATTCTTTTAACGCTTTTTTCGATCCCCTCTTTTTATCCCCTATTGAACTTTACTTGCCCGATTTAGTTTGCATTTTCGAAGTTAAAAAATTCTCTGCATTGCTGTGGATTATAAATATTAATCCGGTATTTGTAGATTCTAAGCCCTATAACTCTCCCACTCCCCAACGCATATGGTTCCCGATGTAGTACAACAACGCGAATGAAACGATCTAGATATTTTACCCGATAGCATTCTTCTCATCTGTCGGTCGATCTCGCGCCAAAGACGGCGTGCCACACGTAGGAAAACAATGCTTTCCCCAAAACAGTTCTTATATGTAAGATTCTTCATTTTCCACATTTTTAATTCCGACTTATTTAAATGAATTAATTTACATTGCGGCTGTAAATGGCGCATAATATAAATCGACCCATCAATACGAAGACATTGTGGTTTTTTGTTCGTTCTGCATTGTAATGTGGTTAGATTGCGTTTGTAACTAGTGCAACTTCTTAAGGAAATAAGAGTCGGTTACGATATCGACCGAGAAGAACAAATCATAACATTATGTTAATGGACTTTTTGTATTCTCACAATTAAATCTTGTGTCTTACTGTACTATACGATACATGTGGATGATTTACATCTAATAGCTCATGACCGATGAAGATATCCCAATTCTTCTAAAATATCTTTATTCAACACACGTCGGCAAATTAGACGAAAACAAACAGCCGAATTTAACAAATGACGCACAATGTGTGAGAAATATAGTCAATCAACGGGATATGAAGAAGAGAGGCAGATGGAGAGTAGGAAATAAAACAAGTGAGGGTAATCGATCACGCCCAGACAGTGGAGTTTCCACCGCCACCAAGCCCACTAGCCGTTCCACCACCACCGCTGGCGCCCACTAAAACGTTTCCCGTACTACCTCCGCCACGAGCTCGTGAGATTGTCACATTAATGCCCAGACTTCCGTTGTCGGCAAAGAGCTGGGCCATATTGGAGTCGAAGACGAGGCAATCGGAGGCCGCTATCGCTGCCTGGACACCGTCGTGGATACTACGGGGAGTGGCTTCCCAGGTGAGACGTCTTTTGGATGCAGTGAGGTCCAGCCTAATCAGGGAAATAAATGAAACACACAAGTCCAACACGATAAAATGAAGAATTAAACTTAGTAAAAATTCGGCTATACTTAAAATCTAGAGGCTAAGGAATTCGGGATTGTTTACCATTTGATGATAAGATCGAATTCAACCTGTTAAATCGTAATTTAACGAGCGTAAATAAAAACAAGGAATACACAAATCTGGGATCTTCAGTTGAGTAGATTAGGAGTTAAATCGATTGAATTTCCTTATGGTCTGCGGATACAAATTAATATTATATATTTGTCTAGTCCATCTGATCCAGAAATGACGGGTTAATCTTCATTGGACGAGAAAGCGTAGAACTATCAACAAAACATTTACAAAAGGGAAAGAAAAGTGAAATACGAGTATACTCATACATGCTAATAACATATAATGTAATATGAAGTTTGAAAATTATTTATTCGAGAGTGAAGGTGATGGATAGTTGCAGAGATATCTGCTCAGATCAATGAAAAGACCGTCAAAAATTGTTACATGAAACCCTAGGTCAAAGGTTCTATGATGGAGAGACAATGAACAATCGAGTGCGTCGGTGGCGAAGTGGTCAACATACACGTTAGAAGTCACAAGATCAGTACCCGTCCCGTGGTATGGGTGACCACCCATCCTGGTTAATTCTGCTCAACAATAGAGATGGTACAATGTGAGAATATCTTTACCCAATTCAGATACTGTAAACACTTCCCCCAACGGGCTTAGGAAGTTTAATGGAGAAACTATAGGCAAATGCTTATACAAGCACTTCAAAGACTGCATGTTATGCGCGTTTCTCTGGTGTTCCTTTTTTGTTTCATTAAAAGCTGACTAATATATTTTTTATAAGTTTAATATGGAGGATATGTGAATTCCAATCTATCTATCATTAAAATTCCAAGATAAGCCTCCACAGATTATATCCCACCTTCATATTTAGCACGTATACCTTTTTCATAAGCCAAATAAACAAATGCGCAGCAACCTTAATTGGGGCAAACTGTTTTTACAGCCAAACTGTGAAAAATCCCATTAAAAATTAATTACATGAAATTTAATTAAACAGGATGGAATTCTAAAAACCTAATCACCATCAAAACATGTTAGGGCTGAGATGTCACATTTAAATAAACGCCAAAAAAAAGCACAAGTAAAAGAGAGACATTACTTTTAAATAAACACTAATGTATTCACTTTCACTAAGTAAATAAGACAAACTCAGTACCTTTAGAGACAGTTAAAAATTCGTATTTTCGATGAAAAAAACGATACATTCATCTGATTATTTAATTTAAACTGATTCACTTATACAATGGATTAAGTAATTCAACGACTTAAAACGAGAAAATGATCTTCTTAGATGGAATTATGAGACTCACTTTTGTTTACATTTAATCATTAATCATTGCTAATAAGAATGGCTGATTCAAAATTTTTATAGTGTTAATTCCAAAGCCCATTAGGAGAAGCTTTCACAACACTGGAGTAGAGGGAAGGTATTCTAGAGCCGCTCATACTAGAAACTCACATTTCACCATCTCTTTTGTTGACCAATACTAACCTGTGCTGATGGTCACCAACATCACCGGATGTGCACCGATGGTCATTGGTCTCATGACCTACAACTTAGTAAAGGTGCACGTTAACTAATGCGCCATTGGCATTCAATAGCGAGTTGATCTTTACGTCACCACCGTTTGTTAGATTATTTGGATCTTAGGACACCGAAGGTGTTGTAAAAAACGATTATTCAAAGGTCATATAAGTGGCTTAACGCTCTAAATAAAGCGAAGAGACATGAAAGTCATGTAGAATAGTTTAAGGTCACTAAGAGAATTAAGCACTCCAAGTTCTGCAACGGGAACGCCGTACCATATCCTGAGGTGACAGAGGCAAACATACCAAAAGAACAAAGAATTCAGCATTAGTAAAGATTCATTACTTTACTACATACATATGGCTATCTATGAGTAAGCAGCAGATTAGAAGATTTACATATCCACAAATTTGCTACGTTGTATTACATGATTTACTGTCAAAATTTAGTAGTGAGTATCAGAGAGTTTATCAAACAAACGAGTACGTAGTAATCTCAATAGCTATTGTATTGGGAAAATTCCTTTTTGGTAACCATACGATGGGAAAATGCAGTTCTAAAAAGAAATTAAATCATAAGGGTGGTGTAGAGCCACATAGAACGGGATCAAAACATTTATGAAAAACCAAGTAAAACTCACCAATAAATAAGTCTTAAAGGGGAGAAAGGACAAAATCTAGGTCTTTTAAAAAACAATTAACTTTCAAATAAACAGCAAAACTTTTCCTACAATTAAATTGAGCAAGCGCAGATACTAATTAAAGCGCAGTCTAAACAATACAAAATGAAGGAAGCTAGTGAATTTACGAATTTTGTTGACCATCAATTAAAATAACGCGACAGAATATTTGGAGGAAATATGCTAAATTTTTTATTACTTAATCTTAAATCATTAGTGAAAAGAATGACGAAATGCAATATTTGGATCGGAAAAAGCATGGCCACCTGTCCTTTTATTATATTCTCTAGATTTACTATGGCCAAAGTTTGTACTCTTAAAACGTACCACTTCACGCTTGACACACGACAAGACCGAACTCAGTTATCACTGTGAGGTGAGCGTTTTCCTTTAACATACCTTTTCTACACACAGTTCTTATCCCATCAAACTTTGTTTTTGTATTCTGAGTAGTTCCAGAGAAGAAACTTAGGTTAACTTAAAAGCTCCTATTTACGTCTTGATTTGTGGCGAATAGCGTCAAAATATCAACAGGTCCAAATAAAACCGAACAGCTTCAATAAATTCCACAGTTATAAATGGATTTAAGTCTTTAATCAGACCTTGAATTTACACCTACTTTTTTGGAAATATTCTAGTATGCTAATCGGAGGGGAATTCAACAACGAATTTAAGTAAAATCCACATCAAAGAAGCTATTTTAAAAAAGTACTATGATCGTGTATGACTGTTTATAGAATCGGGAAAAAATATCACAGAATGATGCTTGTGTTCTTTTAAAGAACAATGTGGCAAAAGACAACGTGGTTGTCACTAAATGTTGCACAAAATTATTATGAATTATAAGGTAGGACTCCAAGGATTTTGAATAAAAAAATTTTTGACCGATAGCACTTCTACTGACATCCTAGCATTGGTAATGATTAATGTATTCGTCTGTAAAGTCGGAGGCCAGGAAGTCGATATCCATTTGTTCAGACTAATTGAACAGAATGACCAATGGCACTGGTTAAGCCTGACTAATACATCGGAAAGGTGGCAGAATTCCAGATAATCAATAAGAGTGTTCTATGATGTCGATCTTCATCCAAGAAGAGAATTTAAAAACGTTTTCCTAAGTGAATTTGGGAGTAAAAAAATTTGAGACACAGTCTCAATTATCAAGTGACTTTTTACCCGCAAAAGCAGCCAAATCTACTCGAGGTATCATAAATCGGTTTCTTAATCACAAGTCCACCTCCACTCATTCTGCACAAATACGTTCTCACTATTCTTTCGCACTTCGAATCTCCTCTTACTTCTCCCGTTTTCTTAAATTTCTTGCAGTGTCCAATACACTCATGAACCGACGCAAATTTTAGACTTTTGAATTGGGAGAGGTGCTCCTAAAGTAGTTTCACCCACGATATTTAGTGCAAATGGAGATGTCAAACGTATTGCAGAGAGCAAATGCATAATACATCTGGTCATCGAATGTGAACGTGAATTTTTTCCCATAAAAGCCAGTTTGAATGCACAGATAACTCAAAATATACTACTCGAGTATTAGAAATAGCCTCAAAAGGAGCCTCCGACAATAAATACTCGACGATAACTCAAAATGAACTACCTTTGTTTTTACCTGACTAGGTATTTAAACCCCCTTTAGCACACATAACACACACCACGATTTTCAAACGCCTATGCACAAACTTTAGTCCTTTGAATTTGTGTTGTCTCTCTCCCTATCTCAAGTTTCAACGGCTTTTACACAATATACTTTGGTCCGCACTCAACCCTTGGTGTTCTGCTTTTTCAAAACTGTAGTTATCTGCTGATAACTGTTATTTGTAACCTTAGGCTCCGCGATCTCACTCTTGGTTCATTAAAATAGCAAGTAGCAACTAGCACGAACTCGATTTTTAAAGATAAATCTGTGTCAAAAATATCTAAAACTATAAGCTATTACGTGTCAATGAATTTTCAGTAGAAAATTAATAGAAATTAAGCAGTCAAGAAGCTCCCAATTACAATTTTTCAGATCTAGTAAAAACTTCAAATGACGATAAAATCATTTTAGAAAAACTATTACACAAATCTCCAGACACCGGCAAAGCCATACTGAAAATTGACAAGCCTAAAAATTTACATTTAAATTAAATAAAAAAAACATGTACGTGCTCCCAATTTAGCTAAGAGGGATGGACAAATGAAATAAACGTGCCGGTTTATAATAAAAATTAAATTCTACCAGAAAATGAGGAAGCATGTGCACTACATAAGAAAAATGTGGAGAGAGGCCAGCTATTTTTGAAAGATATTGATTAAATTAGCAGGGACGAACATGGTCATTAAAAATAGTAGGTGAATAGCCTATTTCCAGCTCATACTATGATAAAGGGACATTTACACACATGCTACTTGAAAAATTACTTCAGCCACTTACTTATAGACGAACTGATCAGCCTCTTTCTTGGTCCCAATGAGGAGGACGAGGGCAAAGAAGAATTGGTCTGAGGAGACACGTTCCTGCTTCTCCAGGACAAGCATAAAATAGTGTCCGAAACAGGACTGCATCATCACCCAATCCACCGCGCCGGGTAGTGTTATATCCGTTGCCAGAAACACTATATCTTCGCCTGTAAAAGGAGAGAACATAACAAGAACAACAAAGCATGCAAGCCTGTAAATACAATTGACTAAGGGACAAGGTTCTTCAGATAGTGAAAACGATTTGGATGACCAGAGCAGGAAATAGATAGCATTTACGACAAACACTTTGAAAAGTCTTGTTCTAAACGTTCATTTTGCATAATGAGAGCACCTTTAATTAAGATGTCTGTGTGCACAGTATTAACCTGTGCGGAAAGCATTCTAACCATTGGACATACATTAACGAGTTTTAGAGCTACTGTCCACAAACCTCAGATATTCACTTTCATCGTAAAGAACTGATTTAGTTTTGAAAAAAAAATTTCAAGCCTATTACACTTGATCTGAGTAGAAAGATATCCTGGAGCAGCCCTTATGAGAAACTCGCATATTGGCCAACGTTGGCCATCTACATCACTGGATGTGCACAGACGACCATTGATTTCTTGACCTCTGATCTGACAGACTATGCGTTGACGGCTACACCACCAGGATACAATGTTAATACAATATTTCGATGACCTTCGTTAGGCGTGAATAGCATTTACAACAACTCCTAAGACTCTTGAAGAAAAAAATTTTCCTAAGATCTTATTTCGAATATAGAACAATAAATATGCATTCAGTTACATCCATTTGACCAATTCCATCATTCATAGTCTGGAACTCACATTCATTAATTATTCTGAAGTTGGCACTGCGCCACCAGTGTGAAGGACGTCAGATTCATCTTTCCTGTGACGATTATAGTAACATGATTCAGTAACCGTTCAGTTCTACTTCCTATTATTATTACTAGCCACAGTAATACAAAAAACGTACATTTTTAATCGTGGGAAGCAACTGAAATCGAGAAACGGCATGTCTAACAATTGATAAAGACACTAAGAGCAACATCAAGGTATCGAAGAGTCTTAATTCATTTGCTTTTGAACTCGATTTGTACAATAGTTGCTTAATGGGTAGCGGTTCACTTCCCAATAATCAAATTGCATGATCTGCCCCTTGGATTACGGCAAACGATTGTCTGCGATGGTCAGTGCTTACTGACCGGTTTTTTAATCAAGAAGGATCGGGCATGCTTCTTTAATTCACTTATTCTTTCATTGGTTAAGGGAGAAAATGATTTTAAATGACATTCAGCATCTTACAGTTTTAACATGGTAGAGATGAGATAGTTACACATTTTAAGCTAGCAGAGCTCCGTAAGCCATCTTCACTGAAAGTGTGTATATTCTATGTTCTATAACGAAGTTGCCATAATTCTATTAAAGGAGACAGTAGAATTAACTTTTCAAAACAGTTTCAGCCCAAATTTATCATATTACTAGTATGTGTTACTTTTGAAATAAATGATGTGTATGAGGGCTAGTGTAATAATATAGTTCTCATATCCTTAATCCTCAAAAAAAATAAAAGAACGCTTTAAATGAGAATGGGAATATTAGCAAATATAATGTAGGAAGAGTACGGTAAAAGCAAGCAATTTAAACTTATAATTGCATTCTGATAGTTAATAACAGGTCGTGGTTGGATAAGCAGAAGGAAATAGTTTAGGCATAATTTAGTTATAAACTCTTGTGAGCTGCTCTAAATTAAAAACATCCTAGCTAGGATCAACTAGCTGATCCTGAAGATAAGAATCAATATGACCAAGCAATCGACTAAATCGGCTGTTCGATAAACTCTGACTATCGCACAAATAAACTATCATCCTGGAATCTAGGCATCAAAATGAGAAAGTTAAATTTAAAAACACTAGGGTATGACACAGGGAACCCTTCATTAAAAAGTAGACAACCAGAAGACTTTAAAAGTTAAATGAAGCACGACTTTTAAGCTATCCTGACTCTTCTCTAATTTTATTAAACTTTCTTTCAAACTTCACCGAACTATTACTGTTACCTGTCCATGATTAAAAATTGCAGACTTTTCTTTCTCTGCGAGTAAAAATTACTTCAACGGTACTTATGCAATAGGACATAAATCAGTACTACTCCATTTGGTTTTCATTATTTTCTGTATTGAGTAACATCAGCATAAGCATACAAGTCAAACGATATTATCACAGGTTGAAAACTTTATTGCCTACTTAAGTTTAACGAAAAAATCAATCACTCACCTCCAGCTCATTTCTCTCCGATTTTCACTTTAAGATGCTGTGAATAAGATTGAGTAGAATGGGAGAACACTGATTGCAATTTTTCCTCCGAAAGATCTAATTATAATTGATTTTGAAAAATGCAAGTCTTGCCGTGATCTTTTTATCTTTCACAAGGACAAAAACCCGTTTAGAATAGCTTATTTATGGAAAAACTGACAATTCATTGGCTGATCATAATTGAGTAGATACGCTTAAGGACGCATAAAAAGATTCATCCATCTTAACACATATCATGACCTAAAATAACCTAGTTTTACTTTTGCGCAATAAATCACTGCTTATCGTTTACGCAAACTACTTGACCTCTTATGGTCTCTTAGAGATTAAATGAAACAGCCCATTTTCAAAAATAAGATGAAAGGGCTAACTCCTGATAAAACCAGAAGTCATTCAGAATGATAAACAATCAACATTTTTCCCCGAGAAGGTGATTCTATTAACAGTTTAACCTCTTATCCTAACTCCTTAGTGATTCTAGGCCATTTTAGTAACGGATATTTACAGGATCGGATTTACATTTAGATAGGGTGATAAAATAGCTATTAAAATCACAATTCAAGGGGGCTGTTTTCACAACAATTCTGAATTTCAAATTGATCAACTTGCAGAAAGGGATAAAATTTTATTACAAGAAAAGAGAAGCCGCATTAGACACCACCATACATTGATCTCACAACATAGTTGATTGTTACACTGGCTTACAAGACCCGGAATAAATTGAAAGCTCAACCTAATTTCATTAGTACCCTCATCCCTGTTGAACATACAAAACGCGGAGGGACACAGGTGAAAGTTGTAAATCAAATGATATGGCAATTTCTTGAAGAAAAGAAGGCTATCATAAACAATTAAGGGTAGCAACCATTAATATTTAAAAGTACACATTGAGATTTCAAAAGAATTTAAAAGGAAATAGGATTTGGCTTACCCTGTAGAGTTGTGATACACTTGTGGCTTTGAAGTAAATGCGGCATTACTTGATCCAATTGGCCAAGCCATTTGCATGAAGTTCCTGGACATGGACAACTGTAGGGTCTGAAAAAGATCGAAACGCAAAATACGTTAGCTACTAGGGTCAAGACTAGCTCCTGAACTCCTTCCAGGGTAGTAAAGCACAAAAAAAGTTAAAAAACATCAAATAGTCGAGTTCAAAAAATCCAAGCTGAATTTCAAGCATTTAAATAATACTGGACCGGGAGAGAGACAATAGCCAAAAAATATCGTAAACTCTAATGACCCCAAATCTGTAGATCTTCCGTTCCAAAGATCGTAAGTCTTCACTCTAGTTAGTTCATTTATACATATGATTTTTATTTTTGATTGAGAAAATGGGAGCCTTATTAATAAAAGTGGAAGAGAAACTAGATTAAAGTGAGCTGACTGTGTAACCTTAAGAACCTCTTTCGGCAAACAGGGTTTCAGATCACATTCATACGAATAAAAGAAGTAGTCACTTACATCTTTGTTGATCAAAACTTGACCCAGTTCAAGTGACTGTAAAATGTACGATTTATGTGATACCTTAATAACAGAATCCAACCACCAAATTCCAGATAAGGTAATGTATCTCAAAGATCAAGGGTTCGATACTCATTGATACACATTCTATAACCACATTAATTAACCCCGATGGTCAGTCATTGTTATAGCATTGGAATCCTCCTGAATAGCCACAATTCTCGAATAGAATATTAACACGAGATTAAGCCAACTTTCCAATTTTCTCCAAATTATGCCCATCAATAATTCACAATGACGCACCCAAGTTCGGCCATCAATATCCATCTCATACAGCAGCACGCTACTTCGCCGAGCTCAGATGATACCTTCTGCCAATCTGCCACTAAACCGACGGTCACGATGTGTTGGTTGAATACTTTGTTGGCAGAGCATTGTGGATTATCCTGTGTCTACGACTCATAAGAATTTCGGCACGACTGCGGCTAATTAAAGCTAGATGTAACGTCGTTTGATACATTAAAAGGATTGTGTTGAGAGTCTCCTTCGTTGTTACCTTCTCACGTGATTTCTGAAGTCCCAACTCTGTTGTGACAACGATTCGTTCTGATCGACTATTTGATTGAAGATGATATGGTGGAGAGCAAACGTGGTTGACATTGTGACTCCAACAAAAAAACCGAAGAAAACTGAGTGCCGCTATCGGTTACAACGGTTTCTGGTAGTCCATGGGTTGAAAATATGTGACTAAGACTGCTGATCAACATGGCAATTGTGGCGGACTTTAATGGAATAACTCCGGGCCACTTTGGGTGCGAATCTACCACGACAAGATATGAGAGATCATTGACAGGTTTAGCGAAATCCAAGTGCATGCGGGACCATGAAGCTGCAGTTTTAGACCAGGGACTAGATTCCTGGTCTGAGGGAAATCTAGCCACTTATCGATATGTATAACATCTCTGGACAACTGCTTCGATCTCCTTGTCCATTTCAAGCCTGTACGGAAACCTTTTTGCAATAGATTTTATGCTGCTAACATCCGGATGACCGTTACAGAACAACAGCTCGCTTGAGTGATGATAGAACGTCAACACGACATGCAAACATTAGGAGTGAATTAAAGACAGACAAATAATAATCCTGTCTATAAAGCTTTAAGAGATTGCCATCTTGGTTTAATTTTGACCATCCTGTGCGAGCATATTTCATGGCCTTCTTCAGTACTGAATCCTTAGCTGCCACATTTTGTATATTAATCGTAATTACTAGGAGTTTGTGTACAGTTACGTACAAATAATAGGCGTCGCGTTAAGTCTTCCATGGTCAGACCCACAATAACGGTTACCCCGTCAGTACATTCCTGGTTGTAGATGAGACGAGACAATCAGTTTGTCAGAATTCTCTTGTGTTCTGATATTCTATACTGAAATCCTAGAAAAGATTGATGGTCGACCAATGTTAAAGTCACCTTGCAGTGAAAACTGAAATACTCTTTTTAGATGCAAAGATAAAGAGAAGTGGTTTATGATCCGTTAGTAGCGTAAAGTGCTGATCGTAGGAAAATTTTAAAAGTGACAGTGACCAAAGGCGCCTTTTCAATCTGCCTATAGTTCTTCTCAGCTGCGATACGAGTTCCAGACATGAGCAACGGCTTTTTCTGAACCGTCAGGGAGAGATAAGAGATATAACCGCGCCAACGTCATAGCTAGAAGCATCTAAAACCGCCATAATTGATAAATTCAGACTGTAGTAGGAAAGCGACATATCAGAAGTGGGCATATCCTTTAGCTTTGTGAAAGCTTTTTCACATTTGGAAGTCTAATTCCATTTAGTATCTTTTCCCACTAACTCATTTAGAGAAAGCCGAATATTATGCAGTGTTGATAAGTGTTGGTTGATAAGACTCAGGAAGGAACATACTGTGATAATGTCTGTAGGCCTTGGAATTTCTATAGTTGCCCGAAGATTTACTGGTTCCGGACGACGGCCATTTTCTTCAGATACATCCTAGGTACTGAATAGAGAGCCTAAAGAATGTACATTTATCAGCTCGAAGACGAAAACCATACTTCTGAATACGCTGAAGTGCGATAGTACGTTCCTGCCGAAACCGGCCTACGACAATTATGTCGTTAATGTATGCAGCAGTATCAGACAGGCTGATATCACGGTATCCATTATTTGTTGGAAAATAGTAGGTGCTGTCTTGGCACCGAATGGAAGTCCGGTACGTTGATACAGACCACGATGCGTATAGTCAGTAGCTCTCGTAACTCTGATGCAACTTCAACTTGCAAATAAGCCTCGGCGAAATCAAACTTTGCAAAGCATTAATCACCATTCAGTATCGAGATGTCATTAGAAACTGGTAGTGGATGACAATTGAGCTCCAATGTAGCTTTTAGACACGTAGGATAGTCAGCGCACAATCGGATAGTTCCATTCGCTTTCCGAATAAAAAAATAGGTGCAGCCCATTTTGAATAAGGAACAGGTTTTAGAACGCTACTTTGTTCCAGATGTTTAAGTCCTTCGGCAATCATAGACAACTTTGCTAGTGGAACTGGCCGCTATGGACGGAAAACTGGCTGAACCCTAGGCATCAGTTTTAATATCGCCTTAGTACGATTCCATAGACCAATACATTCACGAACTAACCAAGAAAACACTGGACCATCATCCCTGCTGTGAATGAAGTGGCGGACGTAGCAGAATGCACACGATTGCAGATGGCTTTTATGAGCAAATCCAAAAGACCAAATTGACCGGGACAGCCAGACTAAACAGGTTAAATTGAGAGTCGTTGTTGAGATACTAATGTCCCAATAGGTTACATTACGGCTGAGTTTCCCCGTTAGTTTGACAGATCCGCCAAAGCCACTGAATGCAGATAAGGAGACCGGTTCCAGTTTTTGACGATCCAATGAGTTCAACAGGTTAGCTGAGATTATGGTTATATCTGAAGCGGTGTCTAGTTGTAGACGAACATGATTAATCTAATTCCAACTAAAAATCCTAAAATATCCTCAAAAGTAGCAGAAAGAGGTTAAGAGAAACCAAATTTTAAAATGTTAGAACTTTATTGGACGATATTCAGTTGCTCCAGAAAACCGTTCAATGTACAAGGTTATTAATTAGTTCGGAAAAACAATTTCACGATTGAATGTTATTTTCATTATAAAAGGGAAGAAAACATAGAGCGTTAATATCGTCAAGGAAATAAATATTTGATGATTCGTATATTTGAGAAAGATCCCCAGATTCTTATATTTCCTGCTCTGATTGGTGTCGATACGAAAGATAAGCCAAGAGACCGTTCGAATTGAGGTATTTTGGTTTGAATTTATAGCGGCGATTCTTTTTTATGGAAAGTTTGCTAATTTTGTCCTGGGCTACTTTTGATCATTTTGTTGGTAGACGATTCGACAGTACTGACGGGTGGAAAGCTGTGGGCAGTACCCCTCTTTATGTCCAATCTTTCCGTACTGTTTACACCAATACCCATTGAAAGGACATTGTTGAGGAAAAAGACAATCTCGGCAAACATGGACAAGGTGAAGATTATTTCTGTTCGATATAAGGCTCCAGATGTACCCTAAATTGTGCGGACTGAAGCATATATGCAGATATTTTGTGCACAATACGCGTAGGTATGGCGTCAGAATCAATTAGAGATGAATCACACGTGAAATTCGCCATCTTAACTTCTCTGAACATTTCTTTCAGCTTCAAGTTGGAGTCTTCCCTCGTTAGTTATAACATACGTTTGAAGTTCAGAGATGAAGATAAGGCATCTGAACTGTTCTTCTGCTAAGATGCCTAAATTTAATTTATTCAATGACAGTTTGCAGCTCCTGCAAAGTCATGTAAGTCGTCACCACGGTCAATCACAAATTTGAGGCAATTAAAGAGGGGGTTGAAGAGAGAGAATTCTGGCCAAAGGCATCTTTTATGACTTGCACAATTTCAAAGTAACTGAGTTCATCGAATTGCTTGGCATAACGAGTTTTGAATAACGTACATATTCAACAAGACGTAGCTTCTTGACGAGGCAACGAATTCTTGTTTTCTCATTCCATTTTACAAGATACGCCATGAACACACATTCGTGTTCGTCGTACCATGGACTCAAAGAATCTTTCTGATTTAAGATCATGAATGAACTCAGGAAAATTGCAATGACATCTTCAGCAGCGGTAGGATCGGAAATTCCAATAGAAGAAGCTTTACTAGAATAAGATAAAGTAACAGAGGACATAGACGTAATAGAAGTACCCACATGTTTAAAACCTCTCAATTTAGCCGAAAGAGCTTTTACTTTTGCAGATAGACTGTTGAGCATCTCAAACAATTGCAAAAAATCCACCGATTATTGATTTGTGAAAATGTTGTTTTCAGCTTAATAGGAAATGTCAGAGAATTTAATTATTGTTGCTCGCCAATTGTTATTGTCATAGAAACTTCCCAAGTAGCCCCAATTCCCCGAATTAAAAAATAACAGAATTAAGCAAAGTTTTCCATTTTCTTCCATTTAGGCACACCAACGACCCACAATTCTAGTGTATTTAAAAATTATGCAAAATTTGTAAATATTTGATAATAGAATTAATAAACGTACAATTGCAAGATCAACACTGGAGAACAATTTCGATCAAAGTACTCGGTGTTATTTTAGGCAAAAATTACAGCTTTCTGAAAGCTCATTGATTCAAACATAATCAATTATTCAAATTAATATCTACTCTTGAAAAATTGTTTAATCTTGGGGGTTTGAAAATAAACACGAACCATCAAATCCAGCTGCAGCCCAGTTGTTTTCTATGTGACTTGGTCAAAAGTGAAACCATTGAAGAAGGTGACGATTATAGGAGGTGGTAACTAATGCGAAATTCAAAAAAATCCTGAGGTGACTCACCTGTGTTCACAGATAGCCTCATGCTCTGCCTTGGCAGTGTAATGGAAGGTTTCTGTGCATCCAGTTACCGCGTACTTGCAGGGAAAGAGGATGGTAGCTGCCAACTTCTCCATTGCCAAGTTGCGAATATTTTCTACCAAAACAAAATAAAGGATCAATCAAAAAGGTAGCCGTCATTCGAATGATGAGTCAATTATTAATGAAAGCCCAAACTTAGGTTGACAATTTGAACTTTAAGGATCTCGAAAACAAAAATCCGTCTCATTAGCATTATACATACTGAAAATGACACTATCACTGTTTTTCACTTCCTTCTGCCTTCCTCGTTTCCAAAATTTGCACTATGTTTGAATTGAACGTTTTGTTGTGGTTCAGTTAAGTGATATAGGTGGCAAATAAACAAGCCTGGTATTTTACCCAATGCATATTTAATTTCAACGAATAAATTCAATTTCAGATGAAACGGCAGGAATCACAGATCTCGATCAATAGTTAATTAAACTACCTAATGGAGCCATCAGATCCCCCTATGGCCATCTAACTTCTAATCGTACAAGCCACCAAACAGTCCACTTATGAAAATGTCAGGACAGACTAAACCAATATAAAAGTGAAAAATTGCGAACAAGTAACCATACATGCAACTTTAACCATCAAAAGTGCCTAAAATTATGGTCCACATCATTATCCACTCCTTTAAATTAGCATACCCATAAATGTACGCATTTTAACGCTATCATTAATGAAGGATACTAAAGAAAATATTTAGATTCAAAAGGTTACAAAATAATTGTCAATAATTTTTAACTAAACGAAACAATACCAATGATCTTCGTACAAAAATTTTCGACTAAATTTGGGGAAGTACAAATCATAACGGCATCTGTGTGGTGAATTCCATTTCTGGTGAGGTATTCATATCATTCACGCGACTTTCTTCATACCTCATGCGTCAATCATCATATGTTCATTGACTGGCATTCCAATTCGTCATATAAAAATCTCTAGACAATATTGTGAAAGTGACTCTATATAGTAGTGTTTAATTCCATTCTTGTATTTTATTCAATTCCTTGTTACTGTCCCTTATTCGAACGCGGCTAATCAAGCATTTGGTACAATTCAAAATTCTGCATTTTTCCTAGAGAAATAGTTTTGTATGCTACACTTTTCGTATGGGGCACAATGCTTTAAGTGCTGCAAACCTCATTGTCCAACAGGCATACAACTAAGAGTTTTAAGTGATATATTTGTCAATGCTTTCCGATTACCTAAACACATTGCATTTAGTATATTAGTAATTGGTCATTTGTGTACAAGTTTTCAACATAATAACGGAAGGAATACTACTGAAAGGAATGACTTCCTCCTGCTAATAAGGGCTAAGCAAAAAACGAGATTTAAATGGATAACATTAATGATAAAAATATTAATTCGTGAGCTTACCAAGATTTCCACGACAGGTTGGGCATGAGGAAAGTTTGCTACGACAGCTAGCACAGACAATGTGTCCACTCTGACACTGCAAAATCGGCGGTAGAGCAAAGTCCATGCACACTGGACATTCAAAGAGACTAACCAGATCCATTGAGTTATTCGCACCGGGTGGATCCTGTCCTGCCCCGGTAGGTTGAGGCCTCTCAGGACCGTTTGGTGGTAGGGCAGAAGCTGCAGCAGTAATTGGAGTCACAGAGACGGAGGCTGGATGATTAACCTCGCCATTGCCGCAGCTACTGTTATTACCACCACCACCACCAGTGTTAGCGCTATTGTTCGGACCACCACCGTTGCCACCACCAGTGGTTGAATCAAAATCGAAGAGGGCCGCCGAAGCAGCCGGACGCTGTTGTTGCTGGGGAACAGCTGCGGTGGAGGACGTTCCGCAGACGAAATGTCTTTCCACAGCGGTGGCTGTGACGGAGACATTTCGATGTGATGAGGTGGGTCGCGCTGAGGGCTCGGCGGCGACTACAGAAGTCGGTCGATCTGATCCAGTGTCCGAAAAGGAGGAACTCATGGCCACTGGAATATGTAAAAAGAGTAGTTAATCGTTAAAACTCATACATTATCAGTCTTTAAAAGAGTTTTATAGTACTATAATTTTGAGCAATATCAATGAGACAAAATGTTTGCTAAGCACAAAAGGAATAGAAGTCTAAAATGATTGCAAATAACTTCGCCGTCATGAATTATTGAAAAGAAGAACTCGTAATACAATCAAATACACTTGATACATAAAATTTTCCAACGTATAATGACAAATAAATACAAACTAGAACAATCAAACGCAAAAAGAAAACAAAAATTACAATAGAATCTGCAAAATAAAGGTTCGTAAGGCAAATGGTAGTTAAAATAAATAGAAGTAGCGCGAAGTAAAACTAGATTGAAAATGGAAAACGAAGCACGAATAAGATATTTTAGTGTTTCAACACTGAAAGTCATTAAAAATTCTAAAAATCTAATAATGAAATGAACAATCAATAGCTATAAAGCCTACATTTCTTAGTCTGCTTGATATTCCATAAGTACAACACTAATACTCATACAGTGCGCGTTAATGGAAAATTTTAAAAGATGATAATTTTATTCCTACCTTTTAAAAGCAAAATATTTTGTAAAGAATAAGATTTACTGGATTTCTATTCTAATTATTGAATCTACAAATGTGAAGAAGCTACAAACTATCGGCTTATGCGATATAGTTTCAACATATTTGAATCTGTCTTTGATATTTTATTGAAACCCTTTTCCATAAAATATACGGTTATACAACGTCTTTACAAAAGAGTGCGATGCACGGAATAGTTTCAGATCTTTTAAATACATGTATTTTCAGTTTCTATAGATACATTAAAGATGTTTAATTTAGTATAAAATATCCTGACTCCATATTACCAATTATGTCACTCTCTGATGTTAATTGTGACACTATCAACGAATTAAAATCATTTATTTAAAAGGTGAATCTAAGTTGTTGCATGTTTATATTATTTGATTTCAATGATAATGATTTCCTTATCATTAGACTCATCCTGCAATATTTATTTGATCTAGCCTCATTCTGAGGATTGTTTACTACCGTCTGCCGTTTGAAAGACTTGCCTTTACATTTGTATTAAGGTCGTTGTGGATCAGATTTAAAATGAACTAATGTCGCTTTATACTATGAATTATGATAAGATATTTTCCATCATTCATTTTACTGACAAGCTGAAGATCTTATTGGAGTTAGACAACAACTAACGGCTTGCAGCTAACAAATTGCGACAACAATGACAGTCACCAATTCGTAGCTGTTTGAGTAAGAGCTAACAACAATTGTGAAGCAGAACACCAAGAGTTGAGCAGACCAAACCTGTATTCAAGGAAGTCAGAACGAGTAACAGAGAGGGGGAGAGAGAGGAGCGTGCTGAAGAAGAGAGGAGATGAACAGGACATGTAGGAGTCCGCACTGACCAGTGTGTGTTGGCTGGAGAAACAAGGGTAGCTTTATATAAGTCACTTGGGTAAGGCCACGACATTAGAGCATGAGCGCAGATGTGCTTTTTATATGAAGCGAGGCGGTTATAGAAAAGAGGGGAAATCGATGGACGCGTTTAGACATGTCAGACAGGGGTTATGCGTCATAGGGACATAAATGAGGTCGCTCCAACTTCGTGGGCGAAAAACTGAGGTATTATCATGGAGAATGCGAATAAAAGGTAATTCTGGAAAATGCATGAAGAGTTATCTTTCAATCTCCTCCTAGGTGTAATGAAGTACTTTGAACCGGGGACGAACAGAAGGAACAGAATAAGTAAAGTCATTCATGTCGTTAGATCAGTTTAGAGAATGCCGCGGAGACACTCCCATTGATTGATAAACAAATGAAGATTTATATTCAAAACGTTTCTTCGTTTGGCATCGGTCATATCCTGTTGTCGATGCCTCTGTGTGACGATTAGCAACTGTGTTGGCATCTATGAGCAAACAGAGACACAGCTAGACGGTCGATTGATACTCTAGTCGAGACCTTATCGCCAGTGAACCAGCTCTGATCGCCAAATGTTGACTAGCATCTATAGTACTAAAATTTATTCGTTCGTCTATCTCTCATTTACTTATCATTAATCAATGGGATTCTGTAATAACGTTGAGGGCCTATGGGTTCCACATCGATCGAATAGATGGAATAAGTCATGTCACTAATGTCGTCAGATCAGCTCGGAGGTGGTAGGTAATTTATTTATAAGTAAATTAGGTTTATATACAAAAAATTACTTCGTTGGACATGTCTCGTTATTGGTGTCTCGGCGTGATGATAGACACCCGTTTAGGTATCTATGTGCAAACACACTAACACACAGCGGGATCGCCTGTGGACACTGTAGGGGAGATTTTATCGTCATTCAAGCATTTCTAATCGCTAGGTGATGATAGACATCTGCTGGCTTTAGCAAATTCCTTATCGTGGGCTATTGTGTTGCCGTCTATTAATTGTGAGCTCTGCTCGAATCTTACATCATTTGTACTTATAATTTATAAGTAGTAAAAAATGATCTGGCATGCCGCACAGTACTTTGATGATACATTTTACTTTTGTATTATCTCCTTAATATTATCTCATTATTATCTCCTACAGTGATGCCAAAATTAACGCTGGAGAAAGCATTTGAACACTGAGAATATTAAATTACCCCAATATGGTGTGGAGGGTGGGATTTTATAAGAAGATGAGGATGAATTCTGCATCAAATAATTTATGTTCCATTTAAGTCCTGAATGCATCAGGTTGTCCACTTTTTACATGATAAAAATAGTTCTCTGTACTATGTCGAATGTTCCGAATTTCTAATCCCATAGTCTCCCGAAAGGTTTCACATTTACAATATACGGAACTCATTGACAAGTTAATTAACTAAGGAGATTGATTTTTTTAAGTATTCATTTGGCTCTTCTAATTCTTTTGTTTTATTAAAAAAACAGCGAAATGAATTACCCGTGCGATGTCTTGGACTTCATGCACTTATGCAGGTTCTTTGCTCTACATACATACCCCATTTTGTCCACTAAACTTATACTATTCTGGAAAAAATTTACAACCTTGAAATAGATTTGAAAATTCCTAACCAAACAATTAAAAACTCTGTAAGGAAATCTCCCAATTGACCTCTATTTGAGAATTATGGATTCATTCCTTCTTCAGACCAAACGCATTCTGATTTAATGGAGCTATTGTTTTTGTGCATATATTTAAATTAATTTGTTGAATCACTCAATCTCACAGACCACGAAGACAGTTAAAGAATTTGCTAACCAACCAGACCAACATAGACTGATGTATTAGGAAAAACGAAAGCCGACATGAAATCACCCACGAAATTTCATCATTGTGGACGCGGGCGTTTTGCACATACATTTTACGATCTGCAAATGAACAAAGTTGAATGCGCACATCACCTCTATCCAATCATATTACACTATGCAATAACGCAAATGCCCGAGTTACGTAATTGGCTATTGATAACTTCTAAGTTATTGCACTATTAGATCAACTGATTATTGGTTCATTTAATATCACATCTGATCATCTATGACTGGACATAATAATTTAATATTCAGGAATGATAATTAAAGTGAGCTTACTAGTTAAAGCTACGATTATGTTAAGTAAAAGCAAGCGGGTAAACTTAAAATGATTTTCATTTAGTATTCGCCATTGGAAATAGTGTGAGCTATTCGATAGCAGTAGGGCAGATATTTACAGATAGTAAACAGATTGGAATCATATTTACTGTGCTCTTTTATTTGATCATTGAAATTGACGAGTGCTTTCTTGTGTATACATTGTAAATCAATCAAACATTGTTTACTTATCTTACAGCTGTTCCTTATGAAGCGTGAAATGGAATATTCCATTCTATGTACTCGGTGTTTTTCTCAAATGAGGGGCCTTACTTACATTTTGCGAATCATAACTGTTGACCAAGCATTTTCACAAATAGCAATCTGACTTGATAAATAAAATTGTTATATGTCTCCTTGGCTTGTAACAGTTGACTAACACTGAAAATAGCAAGAGAAAATTATTTTAATGTAGCAAATTATAGGAACTAATGAACCAGACTTTGATTGTAAAAGATAAGTGCTATAACGCAATCAGCTAGGAGTTCGGGTAGTAATCTTGCAAAACCAACAACCTAGAAAACTCGGTAATATAGCAACTTAACACAGAACCTAATAAACCACGGCAGATAAGAAGGCACGTTATAGTCAACACGAGTGTATTCACGAAACTCACTCTCAATCGGTGTCGGCTTAAACAAATAAGAATAATTATTAAGTGTCTTTTATCGGTGGGGAAATAATGAAAGAAATTACATTTTTATTCATAGAAGAAATATTGAGAGCGGGGAAAATAATTATCATTTCTTCTAACATCTCCCTTCTTAGGCAAATCACTCGCAGGTCTTCGAGGAGACGCGAAGGTTTCCATCTTGTTCGAGCTATACGCGATGGAACCGTAACCTGATCTATAATCTGAGATCTAGGTGGAATAACATGAGTAAGATTAAACCTATCAAGCAATGAATACAAAGAAAGATAACGCTTATCAGAAGTGGGTTCCGCCAGTCTTCGTCGGAGTTGATTATGGTGGCGGACCCACGTGTCCTTACCAACCTCAACATCATAAATCATACTCCCATGCCTTTTTTTAATAATCGCAGCTGTCCACTGGTGACCCAGTCGATAATCACGAGCATAAACTGGAGCGTTCACAGCAAATATGTTCTTTTTATTCCCCCTCTTCTCGTCCGGCCAAGTTTTCTTCTGCAGCATCGCTTCGTGCACCGTTCCCAGCTTTCGACCCATTAACACCTCAGCCGGGGATTTCCCTCCTATCGCAGGATGCGAGGTCGATCTGTATCCCAACAGAAAATTTTTTAATACTTCATCCATAGTTCCCTCCCCTTTCGCTTTTTGTAAGCCCCTCTTGAGCGTGTCAACAAATCTTTCTGTCTGTCCATTTGATTGCGGGTGGTACGGAGGTATTCTGATGTGTTCGATTGATCGTTGTTAGCAAAATTTCTTAAAATTGACTGACGTAAACTGTGTCCTATTATCGGAAACTAGAGTTTTCGGAAACCCGTGCTGCGAGGAAATTCGATCAAGTGCTCCAATCGTTGTGCCACTTGTCGCCACGGTTAGTGGTACTACTTCTGGCCATTTAGAATATGAATCAACAANNNNCAAATAGGTAATACCACTTACCGGACCCGCGAAATCGACGTGTAACCTGGTCCACGAGGTTTCTGTTTGTGGCCATAGTACCGGATCTTGGCGAATGGGGTTCTTTGCCGCTTGCTGGCACTTGTCGCACTGGCGCACGAGATGTTCGATGTCCTTATCCATGCCCGGCCAGTAAGCGTATCCCCTGGCTATAGATTTCATCCGGCTCATACCAGGATGGCCTGAATGAAATTGTCGTAGGACCTCATTCCTAAGGGCAGAAGGAACAATAACTTTGTCCAAGAACATTAAACAAGAGTCAGATACCATAATTGAATCACGCCGACGGTAAAGTCCGAGGAGGTCGCCCTTTGGTGGGGATGAAGGCCATTTGGATTTGACAAACCTTAACGCTTTTTGTAGGACCGTATCTTTCTCCGTTTCCTTTTGTATTTCCACTGCTGATACCGGAGTGTTTCGAATCGACTCCACCAGTATGTGTTGTACATTTCTTTCCACCGACACGGACGCGGCCATCGCTTCTTCGTTTTCTGCACGCTGATTTTCGAGGAGACGAGATAGACCATCAGCTTGGCCGAAATCCTCCGTTCTCTGATACTTGATTT
>CAADRB010000038.1:553936-663209 GCA_900708905.1 Hymenolepis diminuta | reverse complement strand
TCTCATCGACCCGGAAAAGGTAAACATACCTCAGACGATGGTAGCAGACACCGTTTAATCAACCCCGATATCAACCAGTCCTGTCTGCACCGGCCCTTCCTTTCCTACAGTCGTCCCGACCAATTAAGGCGCGCATACAATCATATCCTTATGCGTGTCCTCACCCAAAGTGTCGATTATAAATAGCCTCCATTACACACACACAGACACAGGGTGGACCCCAGCTCGCCAGGCGCATCTCTCGTCGTTCAATCCTCCAGTTTTCCTATTTTTCCCTGAAGACTCAATACTGACCTTACTTCAATACAATCTGGTCAACGCAATCCTTGTCGTTCTTTTTCTTTCGTTTACTGTTGGCAAATTACACCTACAAACTGGCGACCCTCAACAATCTGGTGGCCCGCAACAGAGTATGTGAGAGCAATAGGGGATTTATTTTTTAAGTGTCAACATCCTTAAGATAACCTGCAAAAAGACATTTCTTTAATTTCAACTCCTATTTAAATTATTTTACAGTTTTTTTACCAAAATTTAGTAAAGTGCCATTTATAAGTCGCCCTTGTAATCGTATTGATCAATCTGTAATTGCTCTCGGGAGTGTTATCTAGACTTCAATTTATACTATTCTATTTTGGTTCGGTGATTATGCTCTTCAGTGACATGTAAGATACAGAATATATGTAATATCACACTGGGATCCATCCAGAGAACTAGAATTCCTATTATTTTGATTTGTATGAGTGATAAGAAATAATTTGATCCATCCATCTGAAAGATGGATGGCATCAGTTCTACCTCCACGTATGTCGAAGAAGAAATTCCGGGAAGAAATTATGCTCCCAGTAGCAGATAAGGACTATTATTTAAATGAAATATGGATAAGACTTTCAAGAATTTAGTGAATGGAGTTTTCCATGTAGAATGGACCATAAGGAATTGCTGCTATTGCGATATTTCTGTATGGGATATGATTGAACTTTGTGATCCGACCGGATTGGGCGCAAGATCAGGAAAGTTCTTTTCGGAGATGACTTCTGTGTCTATGCTAAATCAGCCCGCATTTCTGAGTGTAGAATTCACGGACGGTCTAATAGAAATTCGAAGATTAAAGAGAAGCTGCTTTTCTCATGCACAAACTTCCGCAAGATACATCCAAGTAGTAAAAAGGTCTTCTAAACTCCAAATACAAACGATAGGTGCCTATGCGTCAGTGGCGTTAATGAAAATGCAAATATTCTTTTACGGTCCATTGCTCGTGATCAAAGATGTGCTGCGTTTGAGCGTAAATTTTACACATTCCATCTTGATTTTGACGGCAGATGGCTCATCTCCACAGGAGCTACGCAAATGTATATTTTTGATTTGCAGAATGAATCAAACAGCTATCTTATTGCAGTATCATGTTCTGGGACCATCGTTGATCCTAGTGCTGGTCAAATTATTTTCTGCAAGAGATATGACATTTGCGTGTGCAATATTAAAAACCAAAGAAAATCTGCACTACCCTATGGGTTCGTTTTATGAGCTTTTGAAAAAATATTGCAGGTTTCCATTTACTCAAACACTTAGCACAAACTCTACTTTGTAAAATATTACACATACAAGCAAATGGAAAATGCAGGTTATATATTTGGGATCGGAAGAATTTTCCGTTGAATCGGAAGATAGGTGAAATTCTAAGGATGCTACTTTATTGATCCCAAATGAAGATGACAGAATCCAACACTTTTTATACTATGTGTGGGTCGAAGGTATGGGAAAAACTCATGGTTTTTTCCATAAACAATATCTTTACTTAGTATGAAATAATTAAAACAAATAATAATTTGTGAATATTTTGATTTTTATATCAATGTTTCGTTACATTCTTTAGCAATGTTTATAAATTTGTTGAGTTTGGCTAAGTGAGAGTATGATTTATAATTGGTCTTCTACCACTGCGAAGAAGTGCTTTAAGTCTGGTGTTATCAGACACCCTTAGAACTATTTCGAAAGTCCTGCAATAGAGGATTGGTTACAAGAAAATATTGACAGGCCCGGGTTTTAGTCTGGGTAATAATTGTGAAGATTTAAAATGGTGTTTGGCTCTGAAGATAGTGAATACTGCTGACTCTCTATTTTGTCTAGCTAATTTCCACACAGTTCTATCAATAGCTATGCGCAAATCATGTTTAATTAGAACTCTCATCAATTTGTCTTGCAACATACACAATTTATCTGCACACTCAATTTCCTAATATAACCGAATCAGTTCTGTACTTCATTCCTTCAGTTATAATTTGAGATTGTCTTAGACAGAATTGACCTCTTCCAAAGTATGTTATAAAATTGAAGAGCGAGGGTTATTTTTTGAATTTGTCAGACACCTCATATCACCAAAACGATATGTGAAGACCTTCAAAATACACGATCGTTATTAAAAGTTTAATTTCGAATTTTTTCACAATGTTTCAAGTGCACTGCAGACCTATCAAATACTCTGATACTGACAAAAAGGGAGGGGAAGGATTGTGGCAGAAGGGAGATTCACTTTAGTAGGCAATAGTTTTACAAAATGAGTTCGTTTTTTATTTAAGATCGATTCCAAGACTTAATTAATAAAGTTTAGGACCGTAGTTTGATCTAATGATTCTGCTCTTTTGTGGCTCTTTAAACTGGACACAGGCCCTCTACTTACAGGTTTCCGTCATTTTGACTGATGAGAAAGAATTTGGTCAATTAACGATTTTTTGCAAAATGAACGATATTAAATCACTTTCTAGGTATTCTTATCGAAGAAGGAATCCAAAACCATCCTATTATCGCACTTGGAGAAGCCGAGAAGTATTCGTTTACTCCCAGATATGTCATCTAAATCCTTAAAGATATGTTCTAGAGAAGAGAGGATCTATTGAGAAGTAGGCTCAAGCTCGCTGTTAAGAGGTCTCATATCAGCACATGATTAGAGCTTTCTGTTGCTAACTGGTATCCCCACAGCATGAAGCTGCTATTCATTAAGTCGAGGATGGGCTAGAATCACTCAACCCGGAACCATTGCCCGACGTCAAAAGAGTTGAGAGTAACCGGATACGTCTATTCAAAATGCAAGTGGGACTGTGTCTTTGGGGTCTGTTTCTCATTCTTTTAACGTATAAAAACAAAGGAGAGTTTCTAGAAAATATTGCGTGTCCAAAATTTAAATCATAATACAAAGCCCTTATTAATTGGAAGACCACCGAAAATATGATGATCGCTGACGACAAGAAAACCAAATTTGCAAAAAAATACGAAAAACAGATTTTTCAGAACAGCGAATTGAAACAATGTCTCCGGACTTACTGATGATCGGCCGGGGCCATCAATTATGAGAAAATAGTGAGCATCCAGGACAAAATCTTTAATTTAATCATAAGGGAAAAACTTGCGGGAATATCGGAAAATTTTTGATATTAATTGGAGCAAAATAAACTCATCTGCTGCAATTGTGTGCTGGAACCAATTGTAAAACTCCGAGATCAAATAGCATCTTCTATTTACTGCGTGTGTAATTTCACTGGTTAAAAGTGTCAAATATTAACTAAAAAGAAATTAATGGGGAAGGCGGAACTTTCATCAGGTCAAAACAGAAATCCTATTTTCATTTTTGTCTCATTTTTACCTACATAGCAATTTTTAGTAAAATTAAAAGTAAGAGGAGCCGTGAATACTATCTAGAAACCCAAATGATGACCGAACGACGCACGAGCTGCGTGAGACTTCTAGTACACTCATGCTTTCTTCTCTCCCCACTATTTATTTTAGACACTTGTATCACTCTACGTTGTGTACCATTTGTTCAATAAAACTCTTATTTTACCCGTGCCACTTACGAAATTTTATTAGCCAAATAAAGGGATTACATAGGATTATAATACGGTCGAATGGCATATCCTCATATTTGTTGATGTTAGGAAATCAAAAAACTCCCGAACTTATAACAGTTTTAGCTCCGAAGAACTGTCAAGCTATCAGGAGCGATATGTGACCGCGTTTTGATAAGAATAATGGGAGACTTTGAGAAGCCCCTCTAGAATCATTCATCTCGAGACAAAACTGTAGCTATGACCTTTGTTTAGTCGGCTTCTTATCACTAGTCAATGAGCACTTAAAAAAATTATGCAAAAATGAATGGTTAGAGTTTGCTGAACCTGTGAACTCTGACTCAGATTTGCGCGGTCCTTTATGTATAGAGTGCATACTGAACCATAAGACTACCATAGCTTATCTCATCGAACTTTGTGTCACAACCCAGGATGTCCTCTCTCAGTATTGATGCCTAAGGAAGAAAATTCTTCTTGTAAACAGATTTTTTGCCTGATTCGGTCAGTCTAGTTAGGGAGCCTTACTTGAGATTAATGTTGATTCAGATTCATTCAGTGAAATTATGAAATTTATTTTACGAGTACCATTACATGAGGATAAGTATATTTAACTTCTTCACCTCAAATAGAATTTTAGCAATTCTTATTCATGGGTATTTTCTTCTGAAAACTGCCTGAATATCACCTTTTGAATATATCAAAATAAGTAAAGTGCTGATGTTAATATTTGAATTTTAATATTTTTAAAATCGAATATTAAAGTAATTATCATTAAAATTAAAAATTATTATTTAAATGTAATGAATATATAAATAATAATTATTATTACTATGTCAATATTTAATAACTTTTAACCACGTCAAGTTCAAAGCATATTTTACGTACATTTATTAACAATTTTAATAAATTAATTAAAGCTTTGGTTACATATTGCTTAATGGCGAGCTATTCATTTTCTCAGGGTGAATTCGAGTGACTGAGGCGGCTTCAGTCCTCTTCTTCCCGTTTGTTAGTCCATTGGGGATTTTCCGTCAAGTTCTGAATGAGTAGTCCAGGAGATAACGAAAAGAGCCCCAGCTTCTCTGCCATTAATCCCTCCCTTTTTGCAACTGATGCGTTCTCTTCTTTTTCTTTGATTCGGAACATTTTCTTCCATTATCTGAAACGGAATACTGCTTTCGTTTTTGGTTGTAATTGAAAATCTCTATTCTCTCTATTCCTCTTAGCATGAACCTTTGATCCTGGTCTCAATTTATTGACTTCTGCTGGACCTATTCAAGTATCTTGATTCCTTTTCTTTCTGCATCATTTCAAATTTGCACCATTTAAATTTATTGGTTGCTCAAATTTAATTGATTAAATACAAGAGTTATCGTCACAAATTGCGCTAAATAATCAGAATTTTTATAATTGCGAAATGGGCGAAGGTGTTCAAAGCAGAAAGCTGGAAAAACAAGTGGAAGTGGAAGGAAAGGAGCTATTTAGAAGTGCCAGTCGAGGGAATGATGGCAGAACATCTGCCTTGTATGAACCTCAATCTTCTAATGAAGAACGAGACTACTTCAGTAATCTCCCAAAATTAGCTATAAAGGGGATTATCAAATACCTCGACGATGAAAGCCTCTTTGCATGTTATCAGGTAAGACTTGTATTGTATTTTATTCGGTTTTCAATTTCCTTGTCAATTTAAATATATGTTTTTCTCACTTGGAAACAGGTATCTCGAAAATGGAATGCGGTGATAAAGTATGCTAGTCGTTGGGAGACTACTTGCCGTTCCTTAAACATTCCAAAATGTCGATATTTTGAGCATGAAGATTTAAATCAGTGGACGCAGTGGACAACTGAATGTGGACAGCAGGAGCACACGTGGTATAGGGCATATCTTCGAGAGAAAAAAGTTGAAAATAAATGGCGAAACCGACAATTTATTATTAGAAGACGCACTGATGTGAGATTGAATTCTACTGCTTTATTACTTATGCATTTGCCGGCATTAAAACTAAGTGTAGGCTTTCGAGGAAACTTTGTTGTTTTAAGAGTGTAATACTATTTAGTGGAGTTCGCGATTCTTATTAATGTTGCACGTTTGCATACTTTGATGAATTACGCAGGAAACATAATGGCATAAATTTTAAGATATAAATTAAACTTCATGCTTTCAACAAGTACAAAACCAAAGTTCGTGTTTTTCGACCTTTGTTCTTATTATTTCTATATCGGACAAGCGCAAAGGATGCCAGTTTTATGATGGAAAGCATCTGTACGAGAGAAGAAGTGCAAGTAATCAGCAAGGTATTAAGAGTAAATGAAACGTTGCTGAGACGCCTGTAACAGAGCGTGATTAGCGGTTCCTATCGCCAATTGAGATGGCAAAAGTAAAGTGAAATATCCATCCGAGAATCACTTAATTAACCAAGGTAAAAAGTCGAAGGAGAGGTTGAATGTGTATTGTCTCCAAATAAAGCAAGAGGGCTTTTCTGTATTTCATTTACTACTGAATATTGTCAAAAACCGATTGGCCAATTACCGATGCCAAATAAATCCATATCAATTAGCAAAATAAAATACAAACGGCTAAGCAGAGTCTGTAGAACACCTAGATCGCCGTTGACCTGATTAGGCTTATCAGGTTAAAATCTTGGATGCTATATTTTTACATATATTGACAATGATCATATATTAGTAATTGAGCGCTAATATACTATATTAGAGTTTTCTAAAATGCATGTGTGACAGTTCAGTTTGGCAATTTACTTACCGAAAATATCAGGCAAAAATGGACCAATCAGATAAAAAGATACCACTACAATGATCTGTGCATCCCACCCGTTATCTGACTCTTATTCTGCTGCCTTTAGTCCCCACGATTTGGTCTTTTTTTTGTTTATTAAAATCAACTTGCCTGCTTTCTTCATTCTATTTCGCCTCCTTCATCAGTTATAAAGCATATCCAGATGGTTAGATAGAATAGGAGAAATTTTCTATCTCTAATTGAGAGAATTTATGGTCAAATACTTATTATTGGGGAAGAACAGATTAGAGAGTGTGTGTAATTTTCAATACAAAATAAATTTCATCATATCGGAAAAATTAATCTAATAGTATTAAACTAAAAAGCTGATTGCATCCAAAACGAATCAGAAAATTGGTTTAAATGGTTAAAGTAAAAATGTTGAAATGAAGTTTGGGCTAAAACTAAGGTAACAATAAGCAAGTTAGTACAGAGTCAAGACTCACTGTTAAGCTCCCAGTCGTACCAGAAGTTAAATCTTCATAATTCATTCTGATGTTGGAAATAAAGAGATCAGTCTGAGAAATTCGCAAAGATATGCAGTTCTCTTCTAATCTTTCCAAGAACATCTTTAGCATGTTGTTTTGTGTATTTCACCCTGAACACTTTTAATCAAATAGTTGTAGGAGATGCTTGGTTTATCCTGCAATTGGATTAACTCGTCTGGAATTAATTATATAATATAAAATTTTCACACTGTTCTAAAACTTACAGGCTACTTGCCCATTTTGAAGTTAGTTTTATGTGGTTTTGTTGAGTAAATGACGTAAATTGAATGACATTTTAGTATGCCTATTATTGGTCACTATTATTACGGTCGACTAACCTGATCCGAGAGCATTTGCGTAATTAGTGTATCCATAAATTTGGTGTGCGACATGATTCCACGAGCTATCTTGAATTCAGCGTCGATATGAATTGGCACTACATAAAACCAGACTCATTTTGGTTGCTCTAAATCTCTTAAAAACATTCCTTTCAGCAAGCTAAATAGAATTGTTTTAAGGCAGTTCAAAGTGATATTGCTTCATTTACCAATTAGCCAAAGATGACTAAATATTTTGAAAAATCAGGGAGAGGATAGAGGGTTATCCCTATTAGTTTGCATAAATGTTGATGTATTCATAATGAATCAATAACTCAAGGTCTAACTGTTTATGTCAATACCATATTTTTTAATAAATTACCTTGTAAAAATATTTTTTTATAGTTTATTATAAAGAAAGATGATTTTCTTCCCCCGCTAATATATGGAGAATGGGCGATTATAACTTCTGAGTGGGGCTCAATACATATATTAGACTTGAATCAATCGGGACAACGAATAGCCCAAATAGAAAATCCAGATTTGAAGTCGTCATTTTCTCAGTTTGTCATAATGCCAGTGCCACATCAGCCGGCATTGCTAATAGGAGCAACCACTCTTGGACGCATACACATTTGGGGATTAGACGATGGAAGGCAATTTCCGCACTTTCGAGTTCTAAGTGGACACGAAAGTGTAATTAACAGTCTTGCTACTTCTACCAAGTCGTCTAAACCTCAGACACCAGACGAAAGATGTCTATTTGTAAGTGGAAGTTATGACAATACTGTCAGACTGTGGAATGCGTTAACTGGACAATGCCTTAGGGTCTTTGTAGGTAGGGCTTATTTTGCTCTGCTTATGTATTTATGTGTTTACTTATAGACGAATTAATATATGTTAAACAAATGTAAATGTTAAATTCTACATTGTAATAATATATATATATAGATAAGATAATGAAAGAATTGTATATGCGATCATAATTGTGTTCATAAATTTATAAAATGTAATAAGGGATTATTGTTCTTGCGATATGCCATACAACTTAACAGTAAAAATTTTGATCAGGTCAAATTTGCAAAATATCATATATATTTGCGTCCTTTTTAAAATAAAATAGGCATCTTTAAAAGGAATGTATTAACTTATAAAATGAAGATGAAAATTGTTTTGGAAGTAATTTCAAGTGGACAATAAGGGAGTGTATTTTTATCTACTCTCACTTGTATTAGTAGGATACAGAATGATATATAGATACTCAATATGTGCTCGATATTTAAATAACTAAATTATGTTGATTTATAGTTCCTAATTGTACGGCTGTTGCTTTCTGTGATGATTGGATAATATCTGGTGATTTACAGGGTAATATACATACTCATCAGATTGATGGTGTGCTGAGCCGTAGCGTAAGAAAATGTAGACATCCTCCAGTGGAAATCCACTATGATGGGAAGTGGATTGTTTCCGTTAGTACGGAGTACATTACAATATTTAACACCGAGGACCATACTTCCACTACCGAAATCCAGTCTATGTTTCCTAAAGGCTATGAATGTGTTATCATCGATTTGGTTGCTGGTGAGATTATATACTGTACAGAATATAATCTTCATGTGTACAATTTAAAAGCTCAAAAAGATTTTCCCTTTCAAATAGGTATGTTTTAATTTCTTCTAGTTAATTTATTTTGCACAACAAATTTGCAAATAATTATTAAATTTATTCGTAGAGTTTGGTGAATTCGGAAGACGTCTAGTTGATATTAAAGCAGTTGAGACATTTATTTTTGCAGCAATGGTAGATGACGAAATACTTCTATTTGATCGAAGAAATCGCACATTAATTCACAAAATCGCTGAATTACCATATCCATCTGTTTCGAAATCTAATTTAGCTGTTACTGAATCTCGTCAGACCTTGTTGTACATAAGGACCGGAGTAATATTCCCTTCTGCGGATAGGATGTACGTTATTTCAGTTAAACAGCCGAATTAGAATGAGCGATGATTTTTCACAGATTTGATGAAAATATCGTTTTTTATACTGCTATAATACAAATCAACTGTGCTTTGATAAGAAGTACGAATGGGAGTATGAAACTAAAATTTTCTGTATTTTCTTTTTTAAGCAAATTTTTAATTACCCGAATCTCTCGAAATTTAACTATTGCAAGGTTTTGAGTGATTAGATTCGTGTTTAAAGAATGACGAAGGTGGGAAAAATAAGAAAGGTAACATTCAAGATATCTCTTTAAAGTTACATTATGGGCGTATGACGCATTCACAAAGGAAACGCAACATAAACTGGGTGCTCACTACGTCCAAGTTCATGTAGGAAAAAAGCTGGACTAGCTAAGATGAGTAATGAGTGAGGGAAAATCACAATCAGTTAGGTGAGCTGATTTTAACCGAATCAACGTGCATATCAGAGGTAACGAAATCGATGCTTACGGATGCGAATCCATTGATGTGGATGTTAATTTTAGTCAAACATGAAGTGGCAGAATAAGTGTTTGCCATCAGAGTGGTTCTAAAATGTCTTACCCCTACCGTAGTTAAGTATGACCACTTTTTTTCTTAGCAGATTTGGGAAGTCAGTGAAGGTCTGAGGTATTTAAATTTGAAAGGTTAAGGATAACTTGAGTTCCTCCACCATTGTGTGATGATCATTTCAATGCATTGCGTGATATGTGACTTCGAATTTCACATCAAACAAATAGACGGAGTATGCAAGAGTATAACCTGGTATTAAGCTATAACTATGTCTTTGGGCTAGTAAAAAGCGCAGTCCTAGCAATTTTTCATGCTTGAAGAATCCGGACAGTGGATGATGAAGGTGATCAGTGACGGTCATCCTGTCCGCATTATAAAAACTTGAACCTAATGTACATACTGAGAAAAAAAGGATAATTTAGAAAGCCATAAAGATTATTTTAATGCTACTAGTAAGTTTTACGATTTTTTACAGACTACCGGTCTTGGCGCAATCTCCCATATTCAATAACATCAGAACCCGGCTTAGTTAAGAATAGGTTTATATCTACAGGGAATTGGGAATAAATTCTGTGTCCAGAGGGATTTCAAGCAGTTTCCTGTTTGGTCAAAATGCACTGCCGTCCTTTACAGTCTTTGTTTTCTCTCGGTTCTTTTTTCCTTAAGTGCTTTCTTGGTGGGATAAATTGGTCCAATTGTAGGAGCAGTTAATTGGTATATTAGATCAGAGTTAATGGGAAGTCTTATGAGAATAAAAATATGGAAATGACTAATGAAAAGGAGTCAAAATCATTGGACCATTGTTACCACCAGTTTGCATAGATATTTAATTACTTAAAAGTTTGTTTAAATTTGCCGATTTATTTTCATAAATTTGTGGATACTTGAGTAATAATTGATGGTGTCACTTTATCATAAAAGTGGTCTAATTAAGCTGTTAACTGAGGCTCACAGATTCTTATGAATCGTATGGATAGATGTGTGATGGAATTACATTAACAGTTTTAATATCTAAAATATTTTGGATCATCCATAATTTCTATAACTCGAATTTCTAAAAATTTCTAAATTCCGTAATAAAAAGAGCAATAACAGAATGGTCAGATATGTCATTTTGGATGGCTGACTTGCTACATAATGACATTTTTATACAATGAATGGAAAAAATTGCTAATATTCACTTAAGACATGATTTATTTCCGCGACGTTAGAAATGTTACTTAATTTCTTTCATCGTTTTTTCATCCCTTTCATCGGTAGTAGTTTCAAATTAAATTCTGACCAGTTATTGGAATCAACTTTCTCAGTTTATTATAGAGTCTGGATAAAATGAATTTTTTGTCACTATTCCATTACGAATCAATTTCCATTTGTGTCTAGACACATAGCAGGCGCTTGATCCAATTCTGTGTCTTATGATACACTGTGTTCTGTTGATGAAATTCATATCATCTACTTAATAGATAAAGAATCCAAGTGTGTCATGGATAACATCACTAGTCGTGGGCATATACAGGGTGCGTAAGGTATCTGGGGTCACCTATATTTTGTAATTTTAACTAACTGAAATAACTGTATTTTTTTTCTCAGAAGATCTCATAGAAGACACTACTACAACTTATGAAATGAAAAGACTCGCTATAGTAGTGTCTATGAAATAAGTAGTATCGAGTAACTAAAGGCACATTTTTGTGTTTCTTAAATACCATTTTTATAGGTAAGGAGGTGAAACTAGGAAATTTTCATTGAATTGACAAGAGAGATAAAAGCCGATAGTTGAGATATTTGAACGTTGTTCGGCATTAGATGGCTGAAATCTATATAAGACAGATTTTATGCTATCACTTCTTTAACTAAATTCCTCTGTTTCTTTTTCTTGATTTTCTGAATCACTTTTTGGACGCTTTCGTTCATTTCACTGTGTATAATTTTTATGTAATTGGTGCAATTCACGACAGAACTCATTAGTAATAATCAGAGAGATTGGAAAAACCGATGAATAAATTTGAAAATTTTTCTGGTTAAGTTGTATATAGATGTAAAAATACGTATTCACAAATATATAGCTATTGTATCCCATCACACCAAAAGCCAATTCAAATTATTACCGGTTATTTAACTATACACTGACATTGGACAAATTTGACTGAATGACTACCATTATGATATCAGGCTGATCTGTTTTAAAATGTAGTTCATTGTTTATTTCGTTGTATATGGCGCGTCTCATTTAACGATCTTTAATATTCTATTCGATATCATTTTGTGTAATAAATACATATATACATATATCTGTGGTTAGGTAACTTGTGCTGTTGAAGATTTCGAAAGCTGAAAATGAAAACAAGTCCTGTAAACAATTCCCGAGTGAAAATGACATCCAAGCAAACCCGATGCTCGAAAATAGCTCAATCAGTAAAGGTCATGGAAGAAGGGCGAAACGGTGTTTTGGCACGAAGTAAAAGTGTAAAATCGATGCTACGTCACCGCCATGCCACCTTCACATCACGTCATGAAGTCAAACGTCATTGATCGATCGGTGCGTTGTCTGGCCAATCATATTCCGCCACGGTAGGAAATGGAAGTGAGATCAATTACAATCCGATCAAACTCGATTTTTATCTATAAATAGATTCCAAATTATATTAATGAATCTGGTTTGGTCTAAGCAAGAAAATAGATTAGTCCTGTCTGATTTGTCCCTGTCTTATTTCTTCCTCTGAGGTCCGACCATCTGTAACATTTATAATGGTAGCGGTCTGACTATAATAGACTTAAAATGAATGCGCAAGAATTGCAACTTGAGACATTTGATAACCTCTTTTGAGACCTAAGTCTTTAAATTTTACGACCCCTCTCAGACTGCTTAATGTCTTCCTGATAAGATGTCTGTGAAACATAAGAAAGATTATAGCGGGACTGTTAGGGTTGCTCTTTTGAGAGTGGCAGAAGACTGGACTCAATTATCTATAATAATGACCTCAAATCCAGATAGAGGCCAAAGAGCGACAGGAATATGTTCTTGAGCAAGGCCTTTCCTTCCATGCTCTTAAAGTCTACCCACATTTACATTTTCACACTATAATGGAGTCTGGATCGAAATACTTTTCCATCGATATCCCATTATGTATCGACGTCTGTATCACTAAGCAGACCCTTGTTGAATATCTCAGTGTATTCCTAACAGATCTAAAATCGAAGCATATTACAAATGTTTTAATGTGTGGTCAAGTTCCTGTTTAAGGTCTGGTTCAGACTCCAGAGAAAGAGAGAAAATTTAGACTAACTGGACAAGACTAGTCTAGTTATCACACCAGACCAGAGTTGTAAATGCAAATAAGATCCGTTAATGCATTCAGAATTGCGGTTCGTCAAATCGTGATTGGCTGGAGAAGATTGAACAAATAATTGATCTTAAATGTTTGCATATGGCAGACTGGTCATGTAGCAGCTGAATTCGTCGTATTGTGGCTTGCATGGATATGACGTGGAAGTGACGTGACAATGATGTGGAATCTGCATTGCTCTTCCAGCACACTAAAAAAACATTATTTCGTCTTCCTATCAGGATATTACCACCCTTGCCTGATGGACATTAGGTTACTAGTTATTAAGAAAGAAACTATTTGCTTAATTTTCGAGTAAATCCCAAACAAAAACTCTCTCATAAATGAGGAATTATCAATAACTACGCCACAACAACATAAGAAGACAATGGTACCTTATTCTTATGATATATACAGAGAGATAAATGATAAGTGCAGCCCCACTTTCTGATAATTATGCCTATGCAAATCAGTGGTGGCTATTATATATCTGCTCGAATTCCAGGTAGTATGACTGGGAATCACAAACAAAATTTATAACTGAGAGAAAGATACTTTGCTCTAAGTATGCTAATCTTTTTGAAATAGTTAAATGTCTGGTGTGTCCAAAGTATTTATGGACCTACTTAAATACCGAACAGAAGAGGAGAGAATACATCCATTTCAAGGTACATCAGTAAGTCACTATCTGGGATGTTAGAAAATGAAGTTGGAAAATGATAGTACACGCCGAAATGTAGCCTATTTAATCTGCTAATGTACATTTCTTCAAATCCTCAGTTGATACATCGAAACCGACGAGAACATGATAGTACTCAAATCTAGTGCTCAAGATACTGTCATCGCCGAGACATATCTGTAGATCTCATCCTAACTACATGCAATCTCATTCTTTCACTCATCATATCCTCCATCTCTTTATGTCTGATCTAGACGTGTTGCTTAAGTCAAGGCGGATAGTGGTGATATGGAGGCTTGTTTTATGTGAATATTAGATCTATTGAAAATGACGTTGTGAATGCAACGATGATTCAAGTATTACGAAAAGACAAAAGAGTGCAGCATTCGCGCGTATGGACTCACAATTGCGTTGCCCTAACTATTAGATGATGTTTTATTGCTTACTCGTCTGTCGAACAAAATATGCAAAAGCAGTCAAACTCTCGGAATTCTGCAGGCAATGCGGTCTAAATAAGTCCCTATAGTGAAATATCTTATACATGAATTTTGTTAATGGGAAAAACCATATTGTCTATAAGGTATATGATAGATAGAAATAAGAACTGAGAACGTAACAGGTATAAAGATGAGGGAAAGCGGCCATCTTATCTTGTTGGCCACAGTCCTCTCACTCACCAAGATAGAAGGAGGTGAATAGGTCTCTATCTCTCCTGTTTTCACTGTTCTCGCACGTTTTTTTCACGTTCCATGCCAATGTTAGACAGCGTGCAGACAGAGACGTCCATATTAACTGGTAACAACGTGCCTGATGGCTCATAATAGCATACCTCATCGTATTTAATAGCTCAGTCTTTTCCTTCACATCAACTTCCCAATAGCAACATCTTCGGCGGGATTAGGACAACTGGAATTAAGTAAACCGTCATTTATCAGAAATTTCATTTTCCATTCTAACACTTTTAAAGCGAATTCAATCTAGCTTTGAGTAACTACGGCCAGGCCGATATCCATATGAAGTGAATCTGCCTCCAAACTTTTAAATTCATAATAAAGTCACTTTAATGACTGTGCAATTATACGTATAATACTTTGTATCAAATAACATAACTTATTATCTAGTAGTGATTTAAATGAGTTTATTACTGCTAACCATACTTCACATAACTACCATTCATTACCTTAAAAGAACGATTAACTGTAAAAAGCCCGAAATATATACTATTATTTCGACTGCCAGTAAAGCATTACAAAAATCATAACAATACTACCAGTAGAATCCTATTAAATCCTGTTGTAGACATAAAAATGAAACTTGAACTGAAATTTAATAGTGCCGAGAAAATGGTGAGTAGAGATATCCCGTTTAACCCAAAGTTAATACTGTTCAAATCCCCGAATCTGACGAAAAATAGGACGGAGTGATGACAGAAATATTGTAAGCTGTCCTCCTGAAATTCTGCACGATCGAAAATCGGACTCCTGGCAGAATATCTTCAATGAAACTACTAACGCGATGAAAAGGTAGATTAAAGCTGAATGAATTTTCTTATTGTCCCCTTGAAGAAGAAATAGCTCGTCAAGAGAAAAGACCAAACCAAATGAAATACTTCAAGCGAACTCGAAGAAGTTCTACGATGAAGGTGAAGAATAAAAGAGGGGAAAATATTATTTAACTTTGAGAAAAATATTTTATTGAACATTCTCCCTCAGAAAATATCATTTTTAGTATTAATATCTGGTATATTTCTTTTATATTTATACTATTGGCCGGTTAGCATAATTCCAGGTCACACTGAAATTAGTTTTGTGCCTAACTGACTTGTGTGTGCATTCTTCCTCTCTTTTCTATCTGGAAAACTGGGATATCGGGCTTTTTAGATCATTAAAAATTCAAAGTCCATTTTCCTAAAGAAGTCTTTTATTCAAGGTTTCCGTTAAATAAAAATGTTTGGCCATTGCATTTCTGATATTTTCAAACTATGAACTGCTGAATATCATCCAAGATTATTTTGAATTCTTTGCCATTGGAAGAATAAGTGAATTAAAGCGGCAAGACCGACCACCACGAACGAGATACCAGCCACCAAGCACTGGACATCGTATAAAGGAATTTGCTGCAATCTGGTGAACAGATCATGAAACTTGAACTTTGGAACGTGAGCTACCCATTTAGCAAATATTGTACAATTCGAATTCGAAATGCGAATGAAGTAAGAATCTTTGATGGCCATGTTCGCCCCGGCATCTTTCCGATGCCCTCTCTTTATCACTTGCTGAACTTTCTGTTGACAAATTTTTTAATATTAGAACTTGTAAATTTTTTTTTATTCCTGTGAGTGTCATAACCTATATTAGCCTCCAAAATAGAAACAAATCCTAGAACTCGATAATAGCACGCAAATGCCATAAAGGTAGGCTTAAATTCGGCAAGGCAACGACCCTGCAATTAAGCACATTTTAACAAATGTGCAAATTTTAGGAATAATTAACAAGAGATCGTCAATTTGATTTTTATTGGGTAAAGTTATTCAGTAGGTAATAAAAATAATTTTGTGGATGATAACACTTAGCATTCTCTGTTAAGTTCACAAACACAAACTTTACATAGCCATTTCGCATTACTTAACAAGTACAATTTATTTGAAATACCCGAAATATGTGTTGTCATAGATTAATGGTAAAATATTGCAAAAATCAAAACAGTACAACCAATAGTATTTAAAGTATATTTTGCAATAGAAATCTATTATTTTAACTTTCAATCGCAATATTCCATAACTACCTTGTATTTCTTCAAAAGAACGATGTATTGAGTTGAATTCTTGTCCGTTTCATCGTGTTCCACACATTCAACTTTACCGCTTTTTCGCTGTGAGAAAATGAGGAATTTCAGTTCTACTGATCGTCCTATTTCGCCGTCCATTATTATATGTGTCCCCTCATATTTGCTCAGGTGGCTTCTCTGCATTCCGGTTGGTCATAACCGGTAGGTATGGGAGGGAGCTCCATGACGAGCTAAAGTGGTACATGCTTATGATCTCATCAGCCAAACAGAGTGGCTGGAATATATAATCATTTTTAAGAGTACCGGAAGATCCAAGCGATTTCGGATACTGCCGAGAAGCTTAAATGAGGGGCCAATACAGCACGACCTGCCTGCAATTTCTTGCTTAACAATGAGTATTCTAAATACTTCTATCAGCCTTGTCTAACCTTCAAAACTTTAACTTCAACTTTTTTGAACAACTTGAAATATGTGCTTTCGTTTTAACTACTAGTAAAATATTGAAAAAAATGAAATCATGCAATTGGCAGCATTTAAATTCCATTATACAAAATAAGCCTTTTATTCAAAGTCTCAATCATACTATTGCATAAATAAGGTACTTTAATCACACTTCGAACTGGTCTCCTCGCCCGAGGAACTCAGCCGAATACCGTCCGATTGAGACTCATCCTCCACTGGTACACAAGAAAAAATCTTTTGACAGAATACTGTGACATTAACTAGAACAAGAAGAGACAAACGTATTCAATGTGCATAGCCGTTAAAACAGTATAAGTATCGATAGGTTAAAAACTTACAGATGGCATTCTGGAAACCCTTGGGTTTACTCTGCCAAGAAACTCCTAAGAGGTAGATTGGAATGGCAGCCAACATGATAACAATATTATAAAAAGACTCATAAGGCTGCTGGTAAACTGTCAAGCCCAGAATGAAGATATCGCAGACAAGGAAGAGAATTGGGAAGAAGATGGGCAGCTAAGACGAAAAGGAACAACGTTCTCTTTAGTATTAAAAATACGAGATTAAAAATGCATGAACTATTTATATTCAAACCTGAAAAGAGGTCTTGACTTCTGGACGCTTGAATCGCAAGTATATTAGAGAACAGACAGTCAGTGCTGCAATGAAAGCGAATGCGAAACCTGCCAACTCAATAAGAGCGTAGAGATTACTATAGAACTGGAAGGCTATGGCCAGAACCAGCTGTAAGAAACAGATGAATTCATTCCCATGGAACTTAATAGTCTCTCAAATAGATGGCTAAGATGATCAAGGGGCAGAAGAACCTACCAAGACCAGAATAGCAGGAATGGGTGTGAGGTTACGATAATGGAGCATGGCCAAAAGAATAGGCATATGACCCTCTCGGGCGCCGGTATATGTCAACCTGGACATTGACATCGCCTCCCCATTTATGCTACCAAAAACTGAGGCACCAACGAAAAGAGGCATGAGAACAGTCAACCAGGGCATCGCACGTTGAGAAAAGACTACAGCCACTGCAGACGAACCAGCTGCGGCCTCCAACATTTCGTGAGGGCTAAGAACTGCCAAGTAGGCAACATTTGTGAGCATGTAGAGCAGAGTGACTAGGAAGAGACCAAGACCAATCGCCCTTGGTAGATCTCTGAAAGACAATAAAGTATCACATTGCGTTCTCACAATTAATTTACTGATATCAAAATTGCATCAGTAGTTGGCACTCATTGACCTCTTTTCCAACTGGCTCAAGATGTGATGGAGTATTTCCTCTCTACTAGAATGAGTTTGGTGCGAGTACTGATTACCGCTTCCTACTAAACCGGTCTCCTGAGGTTACTAAGTTCAATTAATGCCACTTTAACAGTCAAACCATTTGAATCGAGTTACAGACCGAATATTCCTATTTCAGTAGGTCTATGAATAGAGTGCATTTGCTAATAGTTATAAAAGGCGATTGACAAAGGCTACTTGAAAAGAGGGAGACATCTAGTGCATACTCGGAATCCAACATTTAAAAGTGTACAAAATTTGAAAGGAGGAAAGGATTTTCAAGTCTGTAAACACGATAAGTGACACTTCAAGCAATTAAAATTTAGACTTAATATTACTCCTGAATTAGCCTCCATCGTCTCTTCCACTGTAGTCTGTTCTTTGATAACTTTGACCCTCGCATTATGAACCCCAGAATTCTACATCTATAATCTGAGGCTGCTAAAGTTGCAATAAACAATACTAGACGCCAGTAGAATAACACTTATCTCCAATTGTTTCCAAAAACTTCTCATCAAAAGTCACAAAATGTGAGCGTCAACAATAAAGGTCCCAGTGCTCTACCACTGTTCTCCAGCAGCCAGTTGGAAAAAGAATTGAACAAACAAAACAGACATTTCACAAATTCCAAATCTCGCTACGATGGAATAACTTGATTTATTCTCTCAGTACAGAACTGGGCCACATTATTGCCTCTCTTGACTATCACTACAGAAAATCAAATAACGATTTCATTGTTTGATAACCACTAGCCGGAACAATGTATTATTTGAATAGGTGAGCATGAGCATTGATGGGTATCGAGCCAAGGACATTCAATTAGGATATCTCAGTTACAATGACTGCTCAAATTCATCATCATTTAAAATCATATCAAGTACAACTAGACATGTTTAGTAAGGTCAAAATAAATATCGAGATTCAAGCTAGTGCAATAAAAAAATCATTAAATTAGTTAACATCGTTTACCTCCCCGGATTGCGCATCTCTTCAACTAAGAAGTTGAGATAATTCCTAAAATTTAACGCAAATATTGGATAATCATATCAAAAATAACTATATAAAGAGAAAGTCGGGAAGTACCATCCAGAAAAGGCCCAGAAGCCCTGGTAGAAGGCAAGAGCCAAATAACCAGGAGAATAATTTGATCCATCAAAAGCGTTATGAAAGCTTTCAGTATGGCCTATGAGATAAAGTATAATGTTTAACATATTAGACTAAACAAAATTTTCCAGTATTCATTAAAAGATCATTCTTACCAGTAAAAAGGTAGTACATTCCAAAACAGATAATCAGGAGGAGGGCGAATACCTTGCCAAAGGAGAATGCAACGGCAACCCTAGCTGCCCAACTCACCTTATAGCTGTTGATCGCACATATGAGCACTAAACAGCTTATGTAAAACAATACAACGTACTCAATCCGCAAATTGCCACCATTGAAATTATGTGGCGAGGAATTGAACAGTTTGGATAAAGGGGTTGTAAAATATACTCAGAAAATGCAAGAGAGTTGGCTGCACAACTAACACCACCAATAATTACAAAATTGATCCACATAACTATGAAAGCCGGAAGACCACCAAATGCTTCAAGAATATAGGCATATTCGCCACCAGACCTTTGAATTCGTACACCCAATTCAGCATAGACAAGAGCACCGAGGAGACTGAAAATTCCTGGCACAATCCACATTATTAGCGACAGACCAACAGAATTTGCCTGCCTTAGAACACCAACTGGAGAAACGAAGATACCAGATCCAACAATAATACCAAAGATGATGCTGACAGCTTGAAGCATGCCAATTTCCTTCTTCATCTTGATAGCACCTTCTTTAGTATCACCATTACCGTTTGAAGTGGTTGCAACATTCGTCACAGACATGTCTGAGATCTACCGCGTGATCAAAATGTGCGATTGAGTACAATCGTCGTAGTACGATGCTCATTAGCCCATTTAAACAAAATTAGTGTTATTTTCAAAAATAAAATTTCGGATGCAATTTTTCTTCCCTAAGTTTAAATACATTTATCATATTTTTTTGTTTTTAAAATGGAATCTGAAATTTATTATGTTCTTATTAATTTAAGGAAACTAACCAGTCCATGTGCTTTCAATTTACATAACAAATTAAAATATTAATGCCTCAGAAAATTTATTTGTTCAAATTCTTAATCACATACATTCAACATTAAGACCCTTAAATGATATAAGAGAGCATTTGAATATGGTAAACAGAACTAATCCTCCCTCCCGGAATTAAGCGGGATGCCATCCAATTGTGACTCATTCTCAACTGGCACACATGAAAAGATTTTTTGACCGAGCACCGTAATTTTGTCTAAATTCATAAATAAATCATCAGTTTAGTTTGGGCATTGGTGGAAATAAATTATTATTATGCAAGTAATATATTAGAGTTTGTCAGCTCTGATAACTTACCGACTTTCTTTTGGAAGGAAGTAGGTTTATCCTTCCATGAAACGCCAAGCCAATAGATTGGAATTGCTGCCAGCATAATTAAAACGTTGTAGAGTGATTCATAGGGCTGCTGATATATTGTCAGACCCAAAATGAACAAATCAACAAGTAAGAAGACAATTGGCATGAAAATTGGTAGCTAAATGTGTACGTGGAGTATAAATATTTACATTTAATTGAATGAATTTTCCCAAAGTCAAAAGAACGGTTCATACCTGGAATGAAGTTTTGACATGGGGCTCCTTATAACGCATGTAGATTAGAGAGCAAGTCGCTAATGCTGCGATGAATGAAAATGCGAAACCGGCTAATTCAATTAGTGCAAAGAGATCACTGTAGAACTGGAAGGCTATGGCGAGAAATAGCTGCAAGGGAATTATGTAACATAGGAATATATAAACAAAATATCGACTAGTGCTATGAGTAATTACCAAAGCAAGTACTGCCGGAATAGGGGTGAGGTTGCGATAATGTAGCATTGCAAGGAGAGCGGGCATGTGTCCCTCTCGGGCACCAGTATATGTCAACCTAGATACACCCATTGTTTCTCCATTTATACTACCGAAAACGGAGGCACCAACGAAGAGTGGCATAATGGTCGTTAACCAGGGCATTGCACGTTGAGCAAAGACCACGGCAATAGCAGATGATCCGGCTGCAGCCTCTAGCATTTCATGTGGACTTAGAACTGCCAGGTAGGCAACATTTGTAAGCATGTAGAGAAGGGTGACTAGGGATAATCCAATCCCAATTGCTCGTGGCAAATCTCTGAGAAAAAAGAACTTCACTAAATATTGTTTACTAACGTTAAACCACAAATTTTTTTCGGTAGAGCACCGTTTGAGGTTATTAGAAGAAATGATAATTATTTTCCCCCGCTCCCAATATTTCTTCTTTGAACAAAAATGTATTTTCTTTCCTTATTTCCCCACCGATAAAAGACACTTGATAATTATTCGTATTTGTTTAAGCCGATACCGATTGAGTATGAGTTTCGTTAATACACGCGTGTTGACTATAACGTGCCTTCTTATCTGCCGTGGTTTATTAGCTTCCGTGTTAAGTTGCTATATTACCGAGTTTTCTAGATTGTTGGCTCTGCTAGATTACTATCCGAACTCCTAGTTGGTTACGTTATAGCAGAGGTCGCGTGATTAAGAATGAGCGGATAAGTTAAAATCCACTGATAAAAATTACGATTGGTCAGGTATTATAGGAAATAAAACATGAACTTTGAATATTTATGATATTAACAAGAAGTTCAAATTTTATAGTACTCGATCAGTACCTACAATTGCTTCGACTGATGGTATTGTAATGTGGATTTTAGCATTAATTTATTACATTATTATTGATTAATGTTATACCTTTCACCGCTCTACTTATATCGGCTTTCGATGTGCAAATTATACTGACCCAGTTTATATGTTATCCCATAGACCATTAATATGACCCGACCTTATTTTGGCATTAGGGCTTATACAAGCATATGTTTCTGAATTACACTAATCAATATATCTCACCCTGCCTCTTGTTCTGATGCACCTTGACTGCTCTACCTTATTTGAATTTATGTGTGTATATTGAATTTCTTCTATCTTTAAATTATTTAATAATAGAGTAACAATGTAATCTGCACAAATATTAAATCGTAACTCACCTTCCAGGGTTTCGCATTTCTTCCACTAAGAAGTTTAGATAGTTCCTGAAATTCGATTGATAATCTTGTTAAACAAGTGCAATTTAACGTTAAGGGAGTTAAAACCCTTATACCTACCATCCAGAGAATGCCCAGAATCCCTGATAAAATGCTAAAGCCAGGCAGCCAAGTGAATAGTTGGAGCCGTCAAAAGCGTCATGGAAACTTTCTGTGTGACCTAGAAAAAAATTTACTGAGTCAAATAAGAATAGGGGGCTTAAAAGTGTGAAGATGAAATTACACCTTACCGGTGAATAGATTGTACACTCCAAAGCAGATAATCAGAAGTAAGGCGAATATTTTGCCAAAGGAGAATACAACCGCTACCTTAGCCGCCCAGCTCACCTTGTAGCAGTTAATCGCACAGATAAGCACTAAACTAATATACATGAAATGAAATGACTTACTAAGACCACAGATAGCCACCATTGTGATGACATGAGTGGGGATAGGACAGTTAGGATACAGGGGCTGCAATATATACTCAGCAAAGGCCAGAGAGTTTGCAGCACAGCTGACACTGCCGATGATCACGAAGTTTATCCACATAACTATGAAAGCCGGAAGACCACCAAATGCTTCAAGAATATAGGCATATTCGCCACCAGACCTTTGAATTCGTACACCCAATTCAGCATAGACAAGAGCACCGAGGAGACTGAAAATTCCTGGCACAATCCACATTATTAGCGACAGACCAACAGAATTTGCCTGCCTTAGAACACCAACTGGAGAAACGAAGATACCAGATCCAACAATAATACCAAAGATGATGCTGACAGCTTGAAGCATGCCAATTTCCTTCTTCATCTTGATAGCACCTTCTTTAGTATCAACATCACCGATTGACGAAAGAGAAACGTTTGTTGAGGTCATAATCAGCGTCTAACACGTGAACTAATAAATTATTTATTAAGGTGAGAAGACGATTACATACTTAAACAAACTTAGACATTCTTGTGAACAAGAAAACTGGGTCTATGTAGTGATTTTTCTATAGTAATAAAAATCTTTCGTTCGTATAAATTTTATCTCTGCTTAAATGTATTTTTATAAAATATGCTCTACACAAATTCCCATACTCAGATTTAAATTAAAAACTCAACAAAAATAATAGTAACGAAATGGTGTTATTCATTAGCTGTAGTTAGTTTTGAGACATTATTGAATGAAAGATTACTTGGCATCCAGCAAGCCCAGAGCGAATTAACGAACCCTAATTAGATTCTTTATTCACAAGAAGTGTTATACCTATTGAAATTGATTCATTTACTTGTCTTTTTGTCTCAAATCTAATAAGCTTTTAACACCATATAATATTTCGTCTCATTTAATTCAACCTACGCTTATAATAAATTCCCAAAACCCTTATCAAATATTTGAGTAGAATTTACCAGGGAGAGTAATTTGTAAAGCCGTTACAATGAAGGTCATATATTAATTTCTTTCATTATTTTCATTTCCTTTCCTTTCATTTAAATTTTTATCTACAGCCAAGATTAACGTCTTAAAAAATTTAGATAAAAAGTACTTTTAATGAATAACCGAGGAATGATCAATTTTTTGCCAGAATTCCATAATAGAGCCTTCTACGTAATTTTGATCGATAAAAGATTCGAATAAAACCTGTTTTGCACATTATCAATCCGTTAAACAGTTTCGTCTTTCAGACTGAAGTTTGTGCCATTTGGAGTTAAACTATTTTCATAGTTGGTGCGTATTAGATGTTCTAAATAAAAAGATCATTGTGCTGCGAAATCAACATTAATTTGGATAAACTTCGGTGATCTCAAGCAGCATTTAAGCAGATTGGAATATTCGCAAAGAAAGAACTATTTTAACTTCCTAGTTTACGTTTTTCCCAATTCAATCGACTCATGTATTGAATATGAATTAGTAATTGTATCATAAATCAGAATGACCCTTTAACACAATTGTAAAATCGTCATTCTTACCGTATCAGCTTCATCCCAATCACATACTAGGGAGAAAACAAGAAATATTGAGAAATATCTTGCAACAACTTAGGTCAACCTTAAACATTTAATCCAGGAACTTTTGCATTCAAATAACCTTCCAAAGTGTTTGATTAATCCCAACAGGTTTGTCAAATGACACTGAATTACATTAAAATGGTGTAATACTCTCTAAAATAATTTTAACCTGAGTTTGTCGCGTTCCAGAACTTCCTATCTCTGTAATCGTGCCAAAATACAACTCTAACTTTGCAATGAGATCACGGATTTCGCACCATGCAAATTTATATTGTTGGATAAATATAAATAATTTTTACCCAAGAAAAGTTAGCTTGACGACTTATTGTAAATTATTCATGGCATTTACGTTTTGTTATAATATTCTAAATTGTGAGAATGTTGCCTTGCATAACTTTGGAGTAAAATCGAACTTTATGTCACCTAAGTGTTATTACTGAGTTCTGAGATTTGTGGTTATTTTGGAGGCTAATGAATCAGTTTATAATAGTAGTAAGCACAGATTATTTACCATCTCTGACGAGTTTACAATGCTGAAAGCAAAAATGGTGTAAAAGTAGCGAATCGCACGCGCTCTATGAAATTTTCCACATCTAAAGTCGTTCCAGCGCGACTTGTCTGTGAGCCTAGCATGCATGTGCAACAATCAGTCCCAAAATCCTGTCTGCTTGATCGCTGGACAAATCACATATTCTGTCTAAAGGGAAATAAGGAAGGTTGTTATACTTTTGGTTCCTTCGGAATTCATGCATCGCCTACCATGATAAAATTTCCAAAATGTCCTGGTCACTGTAATCATATTCGAGTTAAATCTATGCTCGTTTTCCATCCTAAGTGTCAGCACTGGTGGATAATAAATGCAAGCAACCCTAGAAAATCGGCCTTGCTAAACCTGTTTCTATCGCAAGTAAAGCTGTGTTAAAAGTGGTTCCACAAAATGCTGGTGAGGCTGCAAATCCTTATCATCATGATATCATTTTCACTCCATCTAATGAGCTTTGGCCTCACATTGATCTCAGCCTTGCCCTGCTTATCTGAGGAATCTCCTATTCTATCCTGATTGATTCAGAGTAGCCTGAAGTTAGGTTTATTAAGTCCGCCACAATCGGTACCGTTAGTAACAGCCTCCACCGAGTATTCGCAACTCATTGCACACCAAAAATTATTGTATCTATTCGATTTAAGGACATTTTTCCTTGTCTAAAATTCCCCTTTTACATCCTCCACCTAACCTCATCAGTCAGGATAAGTAACTTATTGACAATGTGAAAAGGTAACTTCTCGTGTCACGAGTGGAGAGGATTCTTAATTCTCTACAGTCTAGGCATCCGATAACAGCTCATATTGGTGTTTGAATCGGGGTGCACTATCGTAAACATCTTCTTTCTCGGTCTGCAACCGTATCCTTGGAACCGAAAATGGATTCATCGGAAATCTATCTGGACGTATGCTACCTCTCTCTACCGTGGCATTCCGAAACTCCGAAATCATCAGTCCGATCGTTACTTCGGACACTTCAGAAGATCTCAAAAAAGATTCAAGCTGAATCCACCGCTTAAATGTATAAATGAACAACTCTCACCTGGAGGACTTGGGTAAAAGTAAATAATTTGCATCCAAGACAAATTGACTCAACAATTTATTGTTAAATATTCGTGAAATTTGCATTTTGTTAGATTACAGTGGCGCTGCATTGCGTAATTTTGGAGTAAAATCGATCTTTAAGATATTTAAGTGTTACTACTGAGTTCTGTAATTTCTAGCCACTTTGTTGGCTTGAAGTGTACATATTTTATTGTGCTTCTTCAAATTCATTCTTCATGGAATTTTCTCATTCATTTCAATTATAAATCGGTTTTTGATCGTGTTTTCACTGTTAATTTGTCGCCTTTCTAGGTCCCCATAGACCCCTTCAATGAGTCAGCTTTACTTACTGCTTTTTTCGATGGTCGAAGCTTCACTGTGTCCTTAAGGCCTAACCGACACTGGATACTCGACACTGTCAATCCCTGAGTTAGCTTAACCCAAAACTGCCACCTACTGAGTTGTTTTGACGCGACTAGGTTGTTTGCCCCAGTGTCACACAACCAACACAGTCATAACTGTCCCACCATTCTCAGCCTCAAAACTCTCTGACTTCCTTTCTATTACGGTCAATTGCTACCATTTCACAATATAGGTTTTCATCAACCTTTTGCCTATTTCTTCATGTTGATTGGCATTGTCCGCAGTAATTAGCTCATATCCGTAAATACTCTTCGTCAATTAGCCTGCCTTACCCACAGATATTAAAAATTCATATTTCTGAGACCTGTGTTAAAAGAGTCGTAAATTATTTGGCTTTATGCACAATCAAGTCTGACTAATTAACCACAGCTAAGAAAAAAATATTTAAGTAGAAAGTAGTCGGCCAGTCAGGGGACAATTGTGAATCAATTAGTCTTAGTGAAACATCATAACTCTCATAGAATGAAATATCGCCACAATGAATGTCCTTAAAAAATTTTTTTTGATCGTTAATACCAGTATATAAATAATCAGCTTTGTAAACCAAATCTATTTATTTAATCTATTTGATTAAAACGTGCATTTAAACATAATTATGACATCCAGATATGTACTGCCGGTACACAAACTAATTAAAATTCACCTGAAAGCGGAAGAGAGCGCCCACGTTCACAATATTGGCTGGTGGCGCCACTTCCACATTTTAAACCCAAGTTTATGAAAGGTCGTTTAACAGGAGTCTGCAGGGATTTTTTTACTTTTAAGTGTAAATGCCTCACCTATGTCAGTCACTTCGGTAATAAATAAAGCACCCAAGCTCTTGCAGAAGACTCCAAATCTATCTAATGAAACGAAAATCACATATAACCACAAGAAGACACATCTAAAGGACAATTTCGCCTCCAACAGTTATGATGAAATTCTGCTTTGGCTAGAACTCCCAAATACGCGGAGATATCCATTTTTAGTAGGTGAATTTTCAAAGCATATTGACTAAAACACAATTTTAGCTATGAAGACTTGCCCAGATATTTAGACTTCACTTTTCACAGTTTTATCTACAACTGTTAGACATCAGTAGACTATTAGAGTGACTTGACATCTTCTTTAACTATAGTTCGGTCAACATTTTATTTATAATTAATTTAAGGGAGGGGAATTTTTCAATTCAAAACCCAATCTGAGAGCTGATTTACTAAGGAAAATGGTCTATACCATCCACCGGCAATAAATAGTGAATGACAACTTAAAAATCCTTCCAAGTCCCTTAATGCAAAAAAATACCAATTAGGGAGAGGGAAGGTGACCCAGACCCGCTCTTACGAGAAACTCGCCTTTTACCTCCCCTCTTGTTTGCAAGACATAACCAACACGGTGGGTCACCCACACCACTTGTGCACCAATCTCATGACCTCCGACTTGGCAGATGTGCGTGTTGGTCATCGCAATGAAATCAAACGAATGAACATAAGTTCCAACGTACTCAATTCTGCAGCATCACCTTGATTGAGAAGTTCAAATTCAGAGGCTCTATAGTTTGAGAAAACATTCTCCTGCAATCTCAAACTCGTGTCAACCAGTGAAATACCGCCTTGAAAAACGGTATTTCTGGTTTTACGATACATGGAATCAGACCCCGTGAAACTAACCTGTCACCCTGATTTGTGGTGAAATTTACATACGCAGATATTCTGTTGTCAGTTTAGTTCTAACGCCCGGCACTCTAAATCCATTAATCCCCTGATAAACAACTTCATTTTGGAGACCAGGCCCCCAACCTCGCCACCTATCTCTCCCCTCCCCCGTGGTCTCTCACTCCAATAAAATTCGCTCACTTTCCCCACTTAGTTTAGCGATAAGTCCAAATCTCACCTCTCGCTAAATTTGTGCCTACTCCTATGAGCACTTAAGTAGCTGCAATCCAATAACAAGTACTGTAGTATAATAACAACACCATTCAAAACTGAATAAGATACATAAACATAGAAAGGTAATACACCGCACAGCGATTCCCATCATCGAAATCAACTTCAAAGACCCCTGTGAATTAAAACATCATCGATAAAGCAAGCACGGGAATGATGCATCAGTTGGAAAATCGAAGAAAACAAAACAAGCACACGAACAAAAAGAAATAACGGAGCTAGAAAAAAGGAAAATTGCACCCAATAGGACAAAAACTTTCATGTTAAACCCGTCTAACACCATCAAAACTGAAAACGTTAGGATTGTTTTCAGTATAATTAAAGGCAACAATTGCATTACATTTTTCCAGATTCATTTATTTGTTTCATTTAAACAGCATCTACAACCGGTGGCTCGTAATTGTCAGGGCGGGAAATTTCTTCACCGAATTCATCAGCCTTGGCGTCACCTCCGTGAAGTTCCATTAATCGGCCGACTGAAAAGGAGTTTTAAAAATAATAATTAACTTACTATCGACCTTTGGCTTTTTCAGGACCTTGACTTTGCGTACATAAGCTCCACTGAGAGGGAAAATGCCAGAAGCCTCCTTCAAAGCATCTTCACCAATAGAATCGGGAATACTAAAGAGAATGAGGTAAACTACAATCAATTTACAGCTTCTTAACAACGCCCTGGAAGTCACAACGAGCAACCTCACGCTGCACAACTTCCACAATCTTAGCGCGGAGCTTCTTTATTCTTGTTGTCTGGGCATAGGCATGAGACTTTTGATGCTCTTGCTTCTTGGTGAAGGCAATAACGAAGAATCTGAGAGTATAACCATCAGTAGTTTTAACATCAACGTGAGCTTCGATGGTCGATTGCCATTTAAGGACAAGACTACAGAGCTTGTCACGAGTAAGATCCATACCATGGAAGTTGGTGAGACACTTTGTGCCTTGCACATCTTCGACCTGAAGCTTGAATTTCCTGAAAATATCTTGATTTTTGTCATTAAGATCCCCCAAGCTCAGTTGAATAACACGCCCCTTGAGACCTTCACTAGCGATTTTTGTGCCCTGCGTCCTGGTGATCAGAGTACGAGCGCATGTTCTCTTCGAGAAGACTGCAGGAGCACGTAGCTCATACCATTCCTTTTTAGAAAAGGGGTCGGCACTAAAAGAAGCAATAAGAAAGTAGAATGAACCCACGTCTTCTTCTTTCCACCTTTCTTCGGACCTTTTTGACTTTGCTGTTTAGACGGTGCCATTAGAACACGATAATCAGAGCTAGAAAGTGCAGGGCGCTCGATAACAGAAAGACGTTTAAAACAATCATCAAGATTTATTATATTAAGACTGAATTTCTTGTTGACAAAATCTTGTATTTTATTATTTATTATTTATTTATATTCTCTTATTATTTATATGAGGGTCGTATGGTATATATTGAGTTGTCGTAGATAGGGCTAGAATTTAAATATGTATTTAGTACGTAAATGTAATTTTTATTATCCCAAATTCAGGTAAAACAATGTTTAGATAAGAATCCCTAATATAAATAATTTGAAAATGAAACAACATAGAATTAATTAAATGGTTTTATTTCCTTTCGGCATCTGTGTCTCTCGCCAAATAATAAGATTTATGTATTTAATTGATAAATTCTCTTTCTTGCTTAGTTCCTATTTATCTCCGTTTGTTCTCTAAGTTCATTGCTCTTCTAATACCAGCGTTAAGTACTCTAAGAAAATTGATTAATTATCCAACGTATTTTGCACATTATAGTATTTTCCCAGTTTCAACTTTAGAATTCACTGAATGTTCCATTTATTACTATAGCCAACAGATTAACTGGCGATAAGATTTCCATTGTAGTGTCTGCAGATGGTCCCGTTATGCGTTTGTGTGTCTGCATATAAATATCTAAACAGATGTTGATCATCACGCCGAGACACCGACAACAAGACATGACTGACGTCTAACAAAGAAATGTTTTGTATATAAACCTAATTTACTAATTAATAAAGTGGAGTGGCTTGTCTGGTACCTCCGAACTGATCTGACGACATGAGTGACTTGACTTATTCCGTCTATTTGGTCGATGTGGCCTCGATAGACCTTCAACGTTATTGCATTTATAATAGTATGAAATCATATAGAAGTGAATCCCAAGGAAATTTATTCAGGTCACCATGTCATCAATATACCTTAATTTTATTTTAAAGTATGTATTAAGATTTGTTTTCACTTAAATTCCTTACGCTCTCCCTTAGGCCTTGTAGGCTATTATATGGCAAGTTAGGGCATATATTTCATTCTTTCCACTGCCATACCGCTAGTTTAAAATAGTCTACATTCTTCAAAAATTCACATTAAATGGACGTCCAACTCTATTAGCAAGATTTACCTAATCCGAGTCATATCTCTCATAGATAACTCACTGATTTTTTACGTAAACATGCATACATATATTGTTATTGCTAGAGCTAGAAGATGTCCATCAATACCTGGCGATTAGAAATGGTCGACTTGTGATAAGATTCTCACTACATTGCCCACAGGCGGTCCCGCTGTGTGTTTGCACATAGATACCTAAACAGGTGCCGATCATCACGCCGAGATATGACTGATGTCCAACGAAGAAGTGGTTTGTATATAAACTTAATTTACTTATTAATAAATTGGGGGTGGCTTGTCTGCCACCTCCGAACTGATCTGGCGACATGAGTGGCTTAACTTATTCCAAATATTCGATCGATGTGGCCCCGACAGACCTAAGATTATTACAGCTATAACCTGCTCTTCTCTGTAGATTCGTGTAACCGACTCTGTGATTCCCTAAGACATTGCATTAGTTACAAATACGATCCGATAGCACTACAATACAAAACGATCCAATCCATTATACCAAGATAAGACGCACGTTTTCGTATCGATAGACGGTTTTTTATTATGCGCCATTTACAACCGTAATGTAAATAAATTCGTTCAGATAAAGGGAAATTATAAGAAGCGGAGATCAAAAGGTGGAAAATAAAAAATCTTACACAATTATTTTGGGAAAATATTATTTTCTTATAAGCAACATATATCACCTCCTCATAACATTGAAAGCATTCAGTATATCTAGAAAGAATTACTTTTATAATGACATATAATATGTAAAATAACACGTTCGATGAAAGCCCTATGGGTAAAATTCGATGATCTTAGACGTGTACAACCTCATCATTTCCCTCTTCACCGGGAGCAGTCTGCGTAGCTGGATCTTGTTTCGAGGAAAATAACTCGTCATTTGATGATTGAATATTCTGCTCTCTTTCTAGGGATGGGTCGTCGGGACATTCAACAATGAGCGGAGAGTTTTCTTCAGTTCTAGGTCCGGCAGAAACCGGAAAAGAGCGACAGTGATTGGCGAACATCATTCCACTGATCACCAAAATAGTCAGTAAGCTTCCTGTCACCATTATAGAGCCAGCAACGCTGATTGACATTTGAGGAATAAATAATGTGGTAATAAGTGTGCGAGCTACTGAATCTGACACATAGATTGAAGTGTTAATGTAACCCACAGGCAGATAAGTGAGATTCCGTAGATGGGCAAATTCTGGAAAATATGGATTTGGAAAGACAATTGCATTGACTTGAATGAGTTGGAGAGCCTGCAAAATGACTCCTGTTTGCGGTTCGATAAAGAGTGAAATATCCATATCCCTTCTTGGATGCATTCCGATAACTGCGTCTCTGTAACTTTGATCAGCCTAAAGTTGTGATAAGTGAATAAATATGTTAAAATCAAATTTATAATTTCAATATGATTTTAGGGAGTTTTCCATTAGAGGGACTCCAGGAAGCCTTCCTTTTGCCTAAGTTAAGTATTTAAAATGCGCTTTCTTTAAAAGGAATTTGGAAATCACATATGGTGTCAATAAATAGAAAGTTAAGGAATACATATTTCGAAATCAGATATCCAACAATTGCATCACCTAAAAACTGTCATTCATATTCACAACATATTCATATTAATATATTAAAATAACTGAGTAACTTCTAAGTAATAACCAAATACATCGGGTTATAAGAACGCAATAAAGACTTAGGAGTATCAGTTAATGCGAGGAGAAAGACATCTATGCTTTACCTACTCCATCTCTCTTTATGCATTTGCTTTAAATTACGAAAATATTCACATTATATAAGGTCTAATTCGAAGACGTTTGTTATCTAGTATCCATCGTGATGAAAAGAAGCTGTCACAAAACAAAATTATTCGAAGGAAATTCACAGTTAGATAAGGAGACGAAAAGAGCACTAATAATAGGAAAAAGTCATTGAATATGGACGACTTGCCTACTTCAGGAAGTTTAAATTTTCCATTGACTCTACTTCAAACTTCTTTATTTCAGACATTTGTTTAGACTTGAATTCGGAAGCAGCTTAGATAGGTAACTATGGAGTGAACAATCGCTCTGGATGCTGTAATTTTTTCACCATCATAACCTGATGTGTGATACGCACTTAACACACCAGATTAGGTTAATTCTGAGAGCACTAGGAAGCATAGAGGTAATTGAAAATTGTAGACAATAACAAATACTACTTCTGCAAAAATTAAGAGCTGCTGGTTAGGATAAAATGCACTTTTTACGAGCTAGACATGCTATCCATTTGTTTTGGAATGTTCGACCTACTTGAGTGACTTAACTCGGATCTACAGAGTTATTGAAAAATAATCCACTGTAATGATCTCAAGACTATGTCAAATCATTGGCGCGCTATGAAGTTGGGATCATTACCGATGTACCTAATTAGATCGATACAAAATGCCACCACGTCAGATGGCAGAGTCCCGAGTGATTAAAGAAACAATGAGAACTTTTTGCTACGTATATTCATAACAATAAATTGTTTAACTCTCATTTACATCACATTTCTTTGTATTATAAACGGAAAAACTGAGAGAAAAATCACGAATAATTAACGTAGAATAAAGAATTCATGTTAAGCTATTGCCTTTCCAAACTTCCACGCCCTTTACCACAAGTAAGATGGAAAGAGAACAGTTGACATGGCGCTAATATTTATATCAGGGATAATAAAAAAAGTTCACTTTGTAGATATTTTAATGGGAAATATGGACGAGTTGAACAGAGAAAAGCCTGAAGTAACCAACTGTGACCTGAATCTAAACTTAAATGTAATTTCTATTTAGTTAGTCCCAATCAACTCACTGCCAATGACTTAATTTCACTTAACTAAACATCTAAATTTAGAGCCGCTTAATCCGTAACAGTTCTGACAACATGGTTTCCATCTTGTCTCTAATCCACAAGCTCAATATGTAGGAGTTAAATAACTGGTGAGATAACTCGAAAAGGAAATGATGAGCCATAAACAAAACAGTGAAGCTTATTACGCACCAGGAAGAAAACTGAGATAAATCTGTTAGCTGAAAATCTTAGAAACGTCTAACGGCGCAGTGCATCTACCAATCTATTTACAATTGTCTATAGTAAATACCGCTTGGCAGATGACGTCAGGCAGATATATGAATGTTCAAGAACTTGCTGTAAAAGTTCCCTCTGAGAAAACTTGCCACCCAATTACGAAAGCGAAAAATAACTCTGTGAGCAAATCATCATTTGAAAGATGAGATGCTATTGCTATTGAAATCCCATCCACCAAAAATAAATACTCCCGAATCTGCAGGTACGAAGAGTTCGCTAAGAAAACTTCAGATGGATGCTGAACAGATGTTTGGCGAGAATGCGAAGTTCGGATGGTGATGAATCCTACAACGAATCCTATTGCTCGCATTATCGAACGGCAACCACAACTAAAAGGTGCGCGTAAAAGAGAAATTACAAATACGTGGACCCATGGTGCCACCAGCTCTGCAAATGAAATTGAGATGAGGAAGCGGTGGCAGATCGATTACCATAAGCCCAAAGACTACCTGACGATCAATTGACTTCTTTGCCCAATAGATGGATTTGAAAAAGGATAGTTGCGAAGTCACATGAAATCATGTCATACGGATTATTCTTATGAAGAAGACAAAATGAAGGGATAAGACTAATTGAACTTCTTGTTGAAAAAGCAGTTCACATAATTATCATGGAGCCTAGACGAATCAAAGTTATCCTGACGTCCTGACTCCCAGTCAAACTAGTTATACTTACTCTTAGACTGCACTACCTTCTCTCCATAAGGTGCTTGGATGTTTCTCATGATTAAAAGTTGTAAAACTTTTTGATTTACTATGAGAAATAAACGAATGAAAAAACAATTATATAGGATCAGTCAACAGTGGACTTGCTGCAGTCACCCATAAACGACTAAAATAAATTGACATATGACAGGTTCTGTTTTCCTCGAACATTTTCATATGAGTTAAAGGATGCACATGCTCAAAACAAAAGAAACTGTAGGAAATTGTAAGAGCTAACAACAGTTTTAGAGCAGAACACCAACAGCTGACTAGGCCAAAATGTACTGATCAAACGACAGTAAGGATTCAAGTGAGAAAGATTGAGATGAGGAACAAAGGCGATGGGAGGGAAGCGTAGGAGCAGATAACTGACAACGGTGTCTGCACTTACGTGTGGGAGTGGTAATACAAAGACAATTCATGTAAATCACTTGGGCAAAGACGCGCGAGGTGAGTGCAGATGCACTTTAACATGAAACGGGACAGTTGTAGAAAAAACGAGAATAGACACACTCAATATAGACATGGCAAGAGTTTGAGTCATAGGGACAAAAAGACGTCGTCGACGGAAAATCGAAGTATTTTCATGGAAAATGCGGATAGAGTAATTCTGGAAATACATAGAGAGCCATGCTTCAAAACTTACCACATTGAAATAAGAAAGAGGAATCACAATTTAAACAACCTTAAGGACCCTGGGAGCAACCTAAAATTACTATATGCAGATTCGGAAATTTTCTATGCTCTCAGCAGAATTCACAAAATACTTAGAACACAATTTGCCCTTCGAATAATAGATTTTTAGATAACTAATTTCTCTCCTCTTACCTGGAAATGGAGCCTTCTCAGTGTCATATTATTGGCTAATCTGGTAGCCAATCAGTCACATGATAAAGTTGTACGTAAACAAATTAAATATCTTAATAAGACTAACGGAAATTGTCGTTTCAACTGTATGTCTTCTTTCCTAAATCTTCTGCTGTATACCTCAGTGTGCAGCATGTATTATTAAAAATGGTCACATATCGTCATATTGAAAACACATCCAGAAAATCGATAATAAAAAAATGTGTTAATTTAAAACAAGGTAAAATAGAAGACAGCTTACTCCGTTAAAATGTGGCAGAGAGATTGCAATAGGCGCATTCTTCATACAAGATCTCATATCCAAAACACCGGATTTCGGACAGTTGGGATAATCCAAACAGAAACCCCGATTACGTGGATATACATCAGGCGAAAGGAAGGTATTATTCGAGAGTGTGAATTTTCTAGTAGGAACAGAGTTTATATACACCAGTTTGTCATTCTCATGAGTTTGAAATTCCAGAGATCGACAGAGGTCGGGAGAAAAGACATGAACGGGAAAAGCAGTATCCAGAAATGGTGGAAAGAGGGAACCATCAGAACCGTTGATACTGTTAGCAAGAGGCGTATTCCAGACAGACAAATTTCGACTTCCATTGAGGGTAAGAATTTGCCCAACTTTCGATGTATCTAATGCACCATCGTTAATTTCATAACGAACACCAATTGAGCCATTTTTATCAGCAAAGAGACCGATTTTATCTTGAACATTAACTAATTTGCTGATTTTCTTTAGTACCGGATCTTCGTAGCCCCAAATCATTTCATATGCCGTTTTTGTAAGGAAGAGTTGGTGATGATAGTAGTGGTTAATAAAAAGACCTACTATTTCGTCAATAACTTTACTTTTGCCAAAAAAATTGGCGATTGAGACGTAACCAATGTTGAGGACAGTAATATTATCAGACTCCAAGCCAATAGATCGATTAGGGAGAAATTTAAAAGTATTGCGATCCGCATAGAGAACTGTTCCATTTTGAGGTGAGCTTTGTAATATGCCTTTGCAGGTAACCTGTTCGTAGGTATAAGGTCCAACTTGTCTAAGAATGGGCTTTTCTCCCTTCATGAATTCTTTGACGTTCGATACAACGAAAAAGTAAAATTCAACTATCATTCCCGATCGACAGGAACTCCATGATTTGAATAGGGTAGTATCATTCAAGAGTTTCATTTTTCGACTTATTTCACTGTGAATAACCAGTGGTAAGCCAATAAGAAGGCCACAGCCAACAAGTAAAACGGAGATCGAGATTATTAAACATGCGTTCATACTTTCTGCACATATAATAAAAATTAAGAAAGATTTGTTCGAAACACCTCCGTCTACAAAATTTCTTACAGAGCAACTGGATCTCGATTTGACGCACACAACTAAATTGCGCCAACCAATGACAAACCAGAAGGCATAATATATCACCCTAATAAAGCACTTAAGATAAACCAATAGAAATGGACTTTTATGAATGACATAGACCAAATAAATCAGATAGTTTCATGATTTGTTATCTCAGATAAACTCTACAAATTCACAGCTGGTTAGGAATTTGCATCAGCTTGAAATATTTTAGCACCTATAAGATGCGCTGTCGCAATTTATCCATAACTCGCATAATAATACATAAAAGTAGCATATTATACATTATTCACATAATAATTCCTATTATTACTATAATCTCTAAAGAAAACGTTGTTTTGACGGGCGATTTTGAATGAGGTTACAAATTGTGATGAATTTTATTGAAGCATAAATAAGGTAGAATTATAAACATATTTTCATCATTTTGCAGAAGAACACATAGCAATATACGAATTTAGTCTTTATTGGATCGGAAAAATTTCATTCAACAGTTTTATTCAACACATCAAATTTTCCGGATATTAGTGTTATCCAGTTAGAAACAGCTGATATTTACAGAAATCTTCAAAATGGGACTAGTTTTGTCCCATTATTGCCTATAAAATTTAGCCACAGTTTCTTATTACCAGTTAAATTTTTACGAAATAGATAAGAACGTATGATATATAAGCAAACAAATTAAAATAGAATAATCATATAATGATTTCGTCGAATATTCGACCCCTTTGTTGATACTTACAAAGGGGATAGTTAAGGCGATAATCGATAATTGAAATATGTTGATTAACCAACTTAGATACTAGATACAACTTGACTAATTGTGAACGAAGGCTTGACCGCCTATGAATATTGTAGTTGAGATTTCATGGCCAATCAATTAGTTCTGATCGTCAGGCTTGATGAGCACCTACGTATTGAATAGACTTAAATTTAAATGTCTATAATGAATCTGTAAAATTTTTTTGTCTTTAAAATAGTGTAATTTTTTCTTTTTTTTATTTTTAATTAAAGAAAAATGAGATGAAATCAAAGCACCAAATGATTGTTAGCATGGATATGTCATAGTAATATAGAAAGGTGTAGTCTTATTGTTTATGGAAATATCATACAGTTATGCCGCCACTGATATTACCTAGACTAGACGCCCAAGGATTACAATATGGTAACATACTCAGTTGTTATAATGCCTACTACTCTGAAAAAAAGCCTTTTTCTATAGATTTGGATAAGGAGAAAATAATGAACAGATTAGCCACTAATTCAATAATATTAGGAATGAAATCTGTCAACTTTGCCGAAGTTCACCGAAAATATTCTCTTTTAATCCCATTAGAGAATAAATTAGACATGAGAGAAATCGTACCGACAAATCAAAGTCATTTATGCACAAATGAAAGATGAAAATAAATTGGTTACAAAGGGGAGAACATGCAAATTTTAAAGGGGTCTGCTTATTAAGTATGATTATAAGAATATTCCCGTATTCTCGTTAACGATCAACTTAAACATTACAAAGAAGTAACGGCGATTAAAAATTAAAATATTTATTCTTTTTGTTACAACACTGAAAAAATTATGAAAAAGCACAGACGTTTGCAAAATTATATGCTAGCTGTTAACTACCATACGATGTTTTCCAAATGTTGAATCTAAATAAACATTGACAGTAGTATATATATATATATATATATATATCCACAAAATATTGACTTTAAGATGATATAGGATGTCATAAAATGGAAAGTTACCTAATTTGGTTTATCGTGAATTTTGCAGTTGAATTTTCCAAATTATTCGCATACGCTATGTCAGTCATCTTTCATAATCCGGAAAAAATCCCGAAGAGAGGTTACATAACGAACGAAGGTTGAGAAATTAAAGTAAATAAGTTATATAATTGTCAATGAGTTGTATCTTAAACGTAAACAGGTTGAAAGGGCGAATTGTGAACCTCAAGGTGTTCAGTAAAAGAGTTGTCCTATTTCAACATTACAGTAAAATAAATGAAACCAAATGCTCTAAGGTTTGCAAAAAGTCTGACTGTTATGCGTTCTGAATAAAATTCCTCGAAATACTTTCGGTGATAATGTATTATTAAAAACGGGTCATTTTGAATAGATAAGGTATTTACAAAGCAAGATTAGGAGAAAATTAATCAAAAGTTTTAAAATGAAGAGTTTTCTTCTTTTCAACCGGTTGAACTGGTTCTTCGTGAACGCTTCTCTCATCGAAAGGCTTTGAAGCTTCCACGCCCAACCATCGCCTTCTCACAGAAGTAGCTGATGAAGACTGATCTGCTTTAGGTTGCTCAATTGCTGTCTTCAAATGGCCTGAATCAGTTGTTTTATCGAGTTTTTTCTGAATTTCGACCTGATAAACGATTCGCTTCAGTTCTCGTAATTCTTCTGTTTGATCCATAACCTTTAATGGAAGAGGAAGTTTTCAGATTGTAGAAAGATTAAAAAGTATATATAAACATTTGTCACAGACGAAGAACATGAAGGAAAATGTATCTCAGCTTGCGAATCATACTGATATTTGCTAAGAGTATTGTAATTTTTTAAGGTCGAATTCTGGTAGCAAGTGATTTGGTGGTTGCAATAGAATTTAAGACTGAAATAAGAACAAGTTGTAGATATCAGGAACATAAAATATTTTATCTTCTGTTAGTTACAGATCTCTCACGTACAGTTGAAATATTAGATCTTTTAAATTTTTAATAACATAGCATAGTACAAAAACAGTCATCTCTGAGCTGAGCATATTATGCCTGTCTCATTATTTCAGACATGAAGGTTTAAATATATTGAATTTAAAGGAACATTTTTACTCAATCATATAATTCAGTGAGATAAATTTAAGCTTTAACAATGAGTTATAAGATCCGTATCCACGGCTGGAATATTCAGTTCAGCCAAGCAAAAGTTTACATTTCCATATTTTGAACAAACTGGGCCACTTTTTTAGGAAGCATTCTAAAAATTAATTCTAGAATGCTAGGAATGGTTGGAAAAAAGCGCGCTCGCTAAAGGTCCAAATTGCACTATTCATTTCGTAGTCAAATGATTGATAGAAGTATAGTTTGCACAATTATCAAATCTCCACTTTCATCGAATCTACCTTCACAAATCCATGCTCCATTTAACGTCTATTTAAATCTAATTTTATTGAGCTAATGCTCCTTAGATCCGCTAGATAAATTTCACTGCTTGTTTGTGGGACTTAGAGTAACAAGATCTGATGGCACCAAATTGTTGCAATTAATGGCGTTTTAAAGGGTGAACTTTCGCAAGATCACCGGTTTGTTGGAGTAACAAAAACTGAATTGCAGGAACTAATGAGCCACAACGGGACCGTAGAAATAAAGACTATAGCTAGCAGCTAACAGTAGCAAACAACAGTTCCTGAAAGTAGAATACAAAGAGTTGTGTGGGTCAATGTGTATTGGATAAACTACGATGAGGATTCGAAAAAGTAAGAGAGAGATAAGGGGGATGTGTATAAGCAGATAAAAGCCAAATGAGTGTATATATGGGTGAGAATACAAAGAAAGTTTATACGAGTCACTTGGGCAAGGACGCGAGTGAGGGGTACGAGTGCAGATGCAGTTTTAAATGAAACAGAACAGTTATAGAAAAAAAGGGGATTTGATAAACAAATAGGAGTTTGAATCATAAGGGTTATAAAGGCGAAGAATCTGCATATTGCCATGGCGAATGTGACTAAACAGTAATTTTTGCAAACGCATAGAGTCATCTTTCATGTTCATTATTTCATTTATCAGTTATCGTCCCTTCTAGCATTTCATCTAGTTCAATCTTGGCCAAAACTGTCACCTATACTTTTTTTGTCTTAGCAATTCCATCATTCACTTTAACCTTTTCAGTATTTATTTTCTAGTCTAGAGTATACTGATGCTAAATCCCTTTATTGCTACAAGCCGACTCAAGCCAGAAAGAAAGTAAATATGATGATAGGAAGCATTTATTTCTAGAACCGACGCCATTATCGGTATCGCTGCTCCATTTTCAGTAGGTTGAGGGGTTAAGACCATCCCTATTTAAATAAGCTTGATATATCACTTACATGTTAATGACTCAATTTCAAGTTTCGGTGACAGGATGTAATTGTAGCGTGATTGCAGACACTGTTACACACCCAATCTTAATTGAAAGACAGAAGAGTCCAGAATGGTAGCTTAACGAAACCAATCAAAGGCATATGCATATCCAATGAGCATCTAGATGAAAAATTTGCCAGGTTCTTATGATAAACACGTTGATTTGTTGGAATATCAAGAGGACAGATTAAGATAAATATATGAATGGCATAAAAAATAGTTTTCATGATTAATATTTTTATGAGTGGTGAGGGCTCCTATCAGTGAGCTTTACTTTTTGCTTCTTATATTATCAGAAATTTATTTACAAAATACTTGCCAATTTAGAGAGTTCCGAAATTGATCTGTATAGGTCCATTTTATTATCGTTTGGATGCGAAGTCGACTGTGGTACCAGAAGTGGAATTGGAGTTGCTTTCTTAAAAGTAAAATAGAATTGGAGCTTTAAAATGACTGGAAGGTTTAAATTAGCGTTAATGAAGCTACTTTAGTATCAGTACCAAATTAAACTTCGAAATCTTCTTACAAAACTAATGACCTTGCAAAAGCCTTTCCCGACTGTGAAGACCAAGAGTCAAAGACCGCTTGTATATTGTACAACTGGAAATGAAAGGGAGGGGGGAGGGAGGAAGAATTAAGGAGTTAGAAGATGAATAGGGAGGAAAGAGGAAGATTTCAGTACTGAGTGAGGGCAACCCAGATTTTGAGAAACAAGATGCGCTTAGAGGGACTGTCCGGTTTTGTTCCATTTGAGTAATTGTGTGATTTTTAGAATGAGCAGACCAATGAGTCAGTGTGAGTGATATAAATTTATAAAGGAAAGGTGTTCATTCTAATGCAACTTTAATAGGAGTGAGAGAGATGCTTTACTTTGAGCAAGAAAAGCAACTACTTACCGTTTACTTATTGAATCCACGCCACCAGCATGAAGATTACATCTCAACGTCATCATCATGGTAGGTCACAAAGTGGCGAAGTTAAACGCCATTCATCGATTTGTCCGTTGTCTTAATAATCATGTTCTACCACATCGGTCAATTAACAGTTCAATTGCAAATTAATCCAGAGATATAAATGGCTTCAAAATTATGTTAATAAATGTTTTGGAGTGGAAACACTTCTATATTCCATCTAAGGCCCAAATAGGTGAGATTTTTTAAACATTGTAGTACACAGTTGGATTTTGAAATCAGTTAAGATGTACTTTCACCATGCAAACTATGTTCACCCTTATTCGTCAGTTTATAAGTGATTATGCTCATCTTATCATTCTATCCTAGTGGGGTAGTGGGGGGTTGATTTAAGTTTACGATCTATTAAGATTTATTACTCCCGTAATCAAGTTTCAAATTTGAATTTATTAAAGCCAAAAGAGCTAAATTATGACTGTCAAAGGAATTAACAATATTATTCAAACTTTAATACTTACCTCTGCCTGATTAAGAACTTCGTGAATCCTAAGAATATTAGCATTTGGTTCTTCAAGTTTGCGTTCAAGTATTTTTCGTCGCCTGATCTCGCTGGTTAACTTGTTGTAAAAAATACAAAAAAAACAAGATCACCTGAGCATTGGACATATTTCCATATCCCAGTAAAAAAAGGCATTATTAACGAATGCCTAATCTGTGGAGTATAGTATTGAAAAGATTGAAATATAGAATAACAAGTTTAAATGAAAAGCAACTTAACTCACAGCCTGTTTGCAAGCCTCGAACTTTTCTTCATAATCCAGTAATTGACTTCTCCAAACATTTGCATTTCTGTTTAATTCTTCAATAACTTCATCCTTTTGCTTGTTTTCCTTCAAAATGGCCTCCTTCTCATCTTTCAGTTTCAGAATGTCCTGTGTAAAAATATCTATTTGTTCCTTCATCAGAGCTAGGAGGAAATCTTAATGGAAATCGACAACTCACTAATTTCTCCCACTAGTCTGGGCTGAATTTCATCACATTTTTGAATCAAATCATTGATAAGTAAGTTTCTCTCATCATCAGTCATATCAACATTGAGTGATTTGTCCTTTTTTTTCTGAAATCAAATAGTTTAACTATTTGATAACATTTTAGTAGGCATGGTTTCAAATATATATAAAACGCTCGCCTTTTGTTCTACTTGTTTTGGCTTTGGCTGTACAGAAACAGCATTTTCTAGTTCCTTTCGAAGGTATTTATTTTCAAGTTGAAATAAATAGATTTGCTTATGAAGACTTCTAATATACTCTGTTTCCAATGACTTGGACGCACCACAGACATCAAGCATTTCTCTAAATTATGTATTGTTGTAATTTATAAAGGCCCACCTTTTAAAGTCGCTGAAATTAATAAAAATATTTCCTTTAGGCCAATCTTGTTTCTGGGTCATGGAGCGTGACGGTCTTGAGGCTGGCTTAGGACGGACCGTTTGCGCATCCATCCTAAAATTAAAAGAAAATGCACATACAATTTCCGTTTGAAACACTTTCTACTTATAATTTAGAAATCTGAAAGTATTTCAAACGCAAAAATATATTAAATGTTCAGTGCTGACGTCCACAAAAAGCAACTACAACGTCATCACTTCCCATCTCAAAATTTTAATGCTATGATATATACTCATTTCACTATTGTTATTATCGTTTCTGACCTAAATCTATGTTAAAAATGCGGAAAATCGATAACTCACAAAATAAGAAAAAGCAAATATTAACTAAAATATAAGTCAAATTTTAGGTAGAATTTTGTGAACGCATTCAAATACATCTAGTCTTACTATGTTTAGTCCTATAGAGGAATTTATTTTTTACAACTACTCTTAATGAATTACTGGCTTCGCAATTCACTTACCGCGGGGCGTCATTATTTATATTGAAGGTCATACAATTTCTAATAAATAAAGTAAATACAGATTTTTTCTCTTAAAATAATTAAGCAGTACAACGCTTTAGTAAGTTGAGAATTCTTTTACTTCTTAAACTAAATTTTATGTATGATTGACTTGTCAACATGATTAATAATTGAAATTTAATTATTTTAAAGTATATTTTAATATTATTTATACTAAAGAACAGTATATACATTGAATTACATATTGAAACTGTGTAAGATTTTCTAAATCGGCACTTTGTCGTTTTAGGCGTGTATCGCGGTTGGTCTTCTTCGTTTCCTTTGGTTAAATCTTCATTCCCTAATCTCTCTCTTTCGAACTGACTTGATGTTCTTCGGTTTTTGGGACGCCTAGTTGTTAACAAAAGTATACAGTTAAATATCTTTTGGTGAAAATAATTCCTTGAGGGAATTTTTGTTTATTTTGTATAATATTGTCTTGAAGTTATAGTCAAATGACACAACAAATACCAAACTGCGGGCTTATTTTCAGTTGAGAAGCTTCAGCCTTCTTTTTAACGAGTAACAGGGTGTTGTTGGGAATTTTAATTGTCTCAATGAGATTATTGGGCCAACCTGATATTCTTCGGTTGCTGTTACGTCTGATCGTCAACAAAAGTGATCAGTTAATTGTTTTTCTGTTTATTTGCGACTCCATCATAGTAAATTGAGATGTCCAACTGTCTTTACATTTAATTGACGCAATCTGTCTTGAACTAGCAGTTTATTTTTTATGGAAGGTTTTCGTCCTTTGTTAGTAGTGAGGTGCTATGGAGATGCGAATAGTCTCAAAATGGTCACAGAGCTAACCTGATATCTTTCGCCCTCTGCGATGTCTATTCGTTAACAAAAGTGGATGGGGGGTTTTTTTTCCAGTTATTTACTGGACTGCAGTAATCTCAACATGAGTCAGGTAAAAGGGATTTCCAGCGAAATATCACTTTTGTAGTTTTCTCATCGAAATTTCTATTCATGAGCCTATCATCTGCTCTCTAAACGTGTTCGTCCTTTACTGCTTAATGACTAGAAGATTTGCAGTATGTTACAAAAGGACGGAAATGAAACCGGCCAGCTTATACCACACGCGGCGACTGAAAGGGTTGCTGTCCGTTGTTCTCTATTATCCTTTTCTAACCCAGTTCTGTCACTTGACTCGTCATATTCCTAAATTTCTTCAAATACTTTCTTTGCCATGCTTATTCCTCCATTCCTCGCTCCTTTTTTTTCTAAATTGTGTCCAATAAACATCAGTTTTTGCTCTTTGACTTCTTTTTGATTTTGGGGTTACATGATTGAATGGAAACAAGCTAAATGAATTATGTTCGAGATGGTGGTACCAGTTTGGGTAGCTTTATTATTGATTGGTGTCAGTTTGAAACTTCTCTTAGTAACTTGCTTATTTTCCACTTTCGCCTCAGTATCTATCATTCAAGGCAGCTTGTTTTGAATTTTAAATTAATTATTAATCTATTCTTAATTTGTTTTATTGCTTAGGAAGTATTTATCTTTTTTAACATTGATATCTTTTACCTATCTTATAGTGCCCTGACTACATTGACCCTAATAACCTTTGAAGTCCCTTGCAAAGGCAATGAGCTTGCAAATTTCTCGGGATCAATGTATTTACACATCCCAGTATTGGTTCGTTTATTTCGATTTTGTAAGTATTTGTTTAATTAAGTGAAGAAAACGTGTATAAACTTATTGAATTCATAAAAGGAAACTGTAACCCAGCGGAAATGTATGCGGTTTTCATATCAAATCATTCAAAGTAAGTCTAATTTTGTTTCCGCTTTTCTGCTCCTTTTCAGAAAAGTCCCACTATTTTTCCAAAGGAGCTGTCGTTCTTCTGACGGTGTAGTAGTTTGGGTATGACATCGTGATTTGGTTTGATATTTTCATAGGATTATCATGTCATTGTCATTCTTCGACTCAATCTCGACGCCCAGTTTCGAGTTTATGATCTTGACACAACACTGGATTTCCCTTGTGATGCATCTGATTACTGGTCGCTAGCTCTTAGACCTAATTCCTTGTACAGAAGAGAATTTTATCGGTTTGTTTACCCATCCAAATGAATTTTCACATGGATTATCTACTTATTACAAATTAGTAGCGTTGTTTAGATTCTTCCGTATTATCGATGCGGAGATGTATCTTCAGCATTTCGCTTCCGATCGAAGTCATATGCGAACTGCAGATGGTTGGTTGGCTCCTCCTCCCAATTATGACCCCATTTCAACGACAGAATCAACTCATAGTCTACCACAATACATGGAATTTCCACCTCCTTCAGATTGTTCGGTTTCCCTGTCGAGGCATCAATTGAATTCTACACCTTTTGGTGTTGTTATCACAGAAAACGCCTTTTGTAACTTCTTTGGAATATGCAATATAAAGTGAAATTTATGTCATGGAATTAATTTGAAAATATATAGAAATAAGTACATTAGCACTTATATATATGTTCATTCGTTATATATAATAAATAAATGTGCTGAATGAGGGAATTTTACCCTAGCGTTTTTCATCATTTCAAATAATATGACAGAAAATAACAATGAGGATTTCATTTTGCTATTCTTTAGGAATAATTAAATTGTAATCAATACAGGATATATGCTAGGTCTGCATTCAGTAGTGGCGTTGTTCTCAATTTTAAACTCAATTTGAGAGCAAGAAATTATTTCTCAGATATTTTTTTGGATGTGTTCTTCCAGATACAATAAGTAAGAGAAACCTTAGTGTTATAAAAACCAATGCTCTCAGGATATCCTAATGTTAAAGGTGCAACTTTATTTTCACGTCATACGACTATTTAGAAAAAGCTTTCTTCACTGACATAAATTATGATTAACTTTATATTGATAGGTAGATGTGTCAGATTTTCTTTGACCCAACTTTGCAGCGGTCGTATGTAGGTCTATCTAATCATTCTAAGTTCGAAATGCCCACCAAATACCTGTAGGCAATGGAATGTTCGAATGACAATTTCCCACAAGAATTCTTTTTGTCTTCTACCAGGGTCGCGAAGGCAAGCTTAAGTCGTCAAAATGAATGATATAATCATTTAATGAGTGAAAAATTAACTTTTGTGATGAAAGTGGATTTCTTGAATTATTGGCCGTCGAAAATAGGACCACCGCCGAACTGTTAAGGTGTCTAGTGCAAAAATGATAAGAATGACTTATGCCCTGCAAACCACATGCAGAATGCGTACCAAGTCATACGAATCGGAGAATGTTTTTAGCTGTGCCTTTGTTTTATCCCGTGAAACTTCTAGGTCAATTCTCTTTGTTAATAGGAAGTCTGCTCTCTTATGTCATATAAGCGAAAATTTTCAGTTAGAAAATCTAAAAAGACATCCCAATTTTTCTAATAAAATCTGAAAGTGTTAATAAACATTCTTTTCATTAAATTTGCCTCAACGGAGAATGACAGACATCCACACCCCACTGTTGCAGCGATAATTATCTCAAAGGTTTAATTTCGTTTCCTCAGGCTTATTAGTATTTAAATTTGATTCTGGGGTTGTCAATCACATTCACGGAAACAGAAAATGGGAAAAGAACCTTCGTTGCTTAGCGGCTATTAATATGCCAGAAATTTAATTGCTCGATGGTGGTTGCATCTCATCATGTTAACAGTATAAGCCGTCCCCTCTCTAATTTAGTAATTATTGTAACAGAGATTCTTGCTCATCCACCAGTCAGTCATGAAACTGAAAATATTTCAAGAGCGTCATTTTTTATAAAAATTGTATAGTACTCTCAAATTTGCGTTTAAATGGTTATTAGTAATTCTGAAAAGAACCACCTTGAGGCTCGCTTTAACATTGTGAGAAGACCTATCTCAGAATTGCGTTCTGGAAGAGCCATGATATATGAAGAATTAGCACAGCGGATTCCTCTGAAAAATCCTTCAACTAAGCTTCAACGAAGAAAATTTTGCCTTAGACCGCTACAACAAGTCTTCTTGAAACTTATTTCGGGTCGTCCTGTACTTAGGTTAACTAGAAAGAATGCCATGGCTAAGTCTAGTCACTCAAGATTTCAAGAAAGCATCTGATTTGGCCGGACTGTCTTGGCTAAAATAGCATCAATGCCGACTTTGAGTCTTTGAAAAGCATATTGTTACCCACTGTTCACAAAATCAGTAATCAATGCTTTTGCACTATCAGTGGGTTTACTGTTCCACCAGTGTAGCGATCAGCAACGACTTCAAATATCCAAAAATGGACGCTTTTAGGACTTGAGGATGGTTGATAGGCCAAATATAATTAATCGAAGAAGAGATTAGTGCCGCTCATAATATTATGGATTTCCGAGTGTATCTATTTTTTACTGTTGGTAATACCAAATATCATCCGAACGCTTATTAGTTCTGATAACTTAAAGAAAATTCTTGCCGGATGCAATAAGCTTGTAAAGTAGAAAGTGACCGTGCTAACAACTCACTAAACTTTGATTCGGGAAATCGGGTCTGGTCTGTGGAACGCAAAATTGAGAGGAAACAGGCAATCATAATAAAGCTTATATGAATATGAACTTTAGCATGGAATATTAAACGCGGAGAAAGATATCGAATTTGAAGATGGGAACGTCGAAATCCACGAAGATAAATATTAAATAAATAAGTATTAAATATTACATTTCAAATAAATGTAATAGAACTTGATAACTGTACTTCCTTTTATCCATTTCTTATCCTTAACAAATGGACTCATTATTATATTATATTTTTGCATTTATGCTCTGATAGCCTAGCGATTAAAATGCTCATATACTAAACCTGAAGTCAAGTCTTTGATAATCGTGATCAATCTTCAAGAAAATGATAGCAGAATGTGGGTCTCTTATTAGAGGGAATCTAAGATGCCACTCATTTGCCCAAAGGGAGGGTTTGGGAATACCTCTTTTCAACGAGCTTGCTGTCAGGCTAGTGTCGTAATGTAGGTCAGACTTCGGACAGATAGAGACCAGTCCAATAACCAAACATTTATTGACTGAATTTAGAAACTGTTTATGCAGTTGAATTGGGTTTTCCCAGATGTGATAGGCCGGAGAAGATTACACCGCTTACCGGTCTTCGTAATTTGACGTGGCAGAATAGAGTGGGTCGGAAAACGGACCAATGGATGAAAGACAGTTGACTTCGTCATGCGGTGACTTGCCATGACTATAACATGGAAGTTATATGACGATGAAATGGTACTGATATTGCACTTCCGTTGCACGTTAAAACAGTGTTTCGCCTTCCCATCACTAGCCTTTAATCATTATGGTTTATTATTCTGTTCACTGGATGTGCAAAGAGAAATATCGAACCCGTGACCTTCAAATTAACAGACATAAACGTTAAACATTACATCATTAAGGCGCTGACTCATTATAACTTATGTGTTTAAATTGGCATTTTTAGCCCTTATCCTCCTCAAAAGACCGTATAATAGACTCAAACAGAATAGGTCTCCAGAAGAAACTAAGTATTTCTAGAGAAAAACCCATGTACTAAATACTCAACTCCGAAAACTGTGTCCAAAGGGAATCTTCGACGTCCTCCTAAATGATCGATCTAGTCAAAAACATAAACTACGAATTAAGGCCATACCAATGCATAATGCTTGTACAAAGCCAAAAGTAAATTCACAACACTTCTCTAAGAATATGAAACATTCATGTTAAATACCTCGAATTTCTTGAAAGCAAAATAACTAATATTTAAAAATCCATACTTTGCCATGAGCTGCTATTATCAATATACTCATCCGTAAATTTGCCTTCTTTTAAGCCCCGTTTGTAGCTCAAATAGGGATGTATGAAGTTGAATTGCTTCAAAGCGGTGATAGCATCCTCGGATGTATAGCCAATTCTTCCAAATTTCGAAGTCGCAGGTCCGATGGTGACAAAATTACGTCCTGATTCAACCTTTGCATAAATAAATCTGCACTTCTGTGTTTTCGGCATGCACTTATTATAAATTGTGTTGAGGACAAAGGGATGGTTTTGATTAGGATCTCGCCATAACCGATAAGAGAAAGTTTCTAGTTGTGACGGTGAAAATGGCGGTTTAATGGCCAATGCTTGAACTACCTCCCAATTCACGTCATGGAAAAAGGCAAGCTTTTGAACCTCCAGAATACTTGGTCGTCGACTGTAAGAGAAAGTGAATACAGCCTTAAAAAAATGTCGCAAATTTTTTCCCAATTTTGAGAATCGCTTAATACTCCAATAACCCACTTTCGCCAGGTGTTGAAAATTTTTCCGCCTTCCTCTTCGGATATCTCTGCCCAATAAACATGCCATCAAAACACCAAGTGCCCAAATATCCGCCTTCTTGGTTATCACCTTCTTTCCTGCGATTTCGGGAGCAGCAAAATAATAAGCTACTGAAAAATCGATAAGCGTAGGATGTTTTCCTCGATTCTCACCCAAATTATAGGAGCGATCGAAGTCTACTAATTGAATATGGCCAGATTTCGTAAGAAGGACATTATTTGGTTTCAATTTCATATGCACAATTTCTTTTTCATGAAGATACTTCACAGCACAAATTACCTCGCTCAAATAAAATCGAGCATGTTTAACTTTCAATCCACCGTGGACTGTCACAATATCACGTAGTGTAATATCCATTTCACTGTTGAGTACAAAAGTGGGGGAAACGTCGATAGTGAAACTGTAATAGAGTGTCGGAAGAAAAGGGGATTTATCAGGATCCAGAGCTAACATTTCGAGAACTTTGTACTCTTTCTGGGCTAAGAGAAGGACTTCCGGTTTTCGAAGGAAAAAACGCTTCAATGCATAAGGATTATCTCTGTCATGTTCGTGCTGGGATTTGACCGAATACACAAATGAAAAGTATCCGTTACCAAGGAAACAAACTGGACGGAAAGGTTTAGGATCAGTTGTGTTTTCACTTGAACCGGTCATTTTATGGTTAAAAAAGTTGTGTTTTAATGATTATAAATTAATTATTAATCATAGTTCTTTATTTATCATGCAAATAATGGTCAGATTTATACTCATTCGAGTGTAGATTAATACGATAAAATCTTGAACTGAGATTGTGAGAACAATGTAGAGACTAAAAGAATATTACGATGCCTACTATAACTAACGTAGTACTTTTTCTGATCACATCGAAATACCTATTTTAGGGACAAGCAAAATATTTTGAAGTCTGTTCGAGAAATATGTTAATTTCGTATGCTTCCAAAAGCCTATATATACGTTTCTTAACCGTTGTGTGATATCACAGAAATTTACTCTACTGTGCCGCCAATAGCCCATCATATGTCTATCATCGTAAATAGACCATAAATACATTTGAAATTGAAACTCTACTTTAATTTAGTCGGATGACATTGACTAATCATCAGAAAATTACTTCAATAAGGAATTATTAGTGTTTGAGGGTGAAGATTAACACAAAATCTGTTTCTTCTTCCTAAAACACATCTTCAGTTCACTTGGTTATTAGAAATAACAAATATATCGAGATAGTGTGGCCAGGGACTCACTTTAATTAACTGACCAATAAACTCTAATCTCTGCCGACATGAACGTTTAGAGAGGAACCTAGGGAAGATTTAAACTTTGGAACAATAGGACATGACACAGTGAACCGTACTCGTCAAGGTAAAGGGAGGATAATTTGATAAATTTCGACTTCAGATAGAGTAAGAAACTTCTAATGCCCTGGATCTATTGTCCGCTTCACTTAATAAACTATTTTAATGTTCTCTGCTAACGTAGATTTTTACCTATCTCATCTTCGTACGTTAAAACTGTAAGCTATTCACTATTATGTAAGATCATCTTGATTTCTCCACCATTGGAAGAAAAAATGAATAAAAGTAAGAAGAGCGTCTATTCTTTATTATAAAGGACGGTCAATAAGCACCGGATGTAGTAGACGGACATTTGCTTTATTCCAGAGGACGAATAATGAAATTTGAATTACCTATTTAATAAACATTGGACAACCAGAATCCAAAATCAAATGAATGACCAATCGACTGGCTAAACCTACTTAATATTAGCAGGTGGTAGTGTCTTTCACCACTCTCTACCCAAGATGAGCGTTTGAAAATGCTTTCAAATAAGCTTGGGAATTACTATTATTATTCTAAGTAGATGTGCTATGACATCCAATAAAAAATTATATATTATGAGAATAATTATTGTATCATTTTCTCACCTATTAAAATGAAAGCTGTTTTAACCGTCATCCCGTTACAAAAAAGTGAAAGTAATATCTTCAGTTTTCTATGAGGCAAATGTACAATCCTAGTTCAAGCGCCTCAATCTAAGATGGTTCGGGATTATATATATCATACTGCTTAAATCTTTAGTTTCTCTGGTCAATATTGATTAGTAAACAAGTAATTCAATATAAGCTTATTTAACAGAGAGTTCAAAAGTCCTCAAATCTATTAATTTTTGTAGGAGCTACCTTGAGTAAGTTTGGGAATTCATTGTGGAAATGGTACAAGAAAGGTGAAGGATAATTGTTTTCTGCATCTTCTTCTCACATTAGAAATTAAGACTTCATTTAGCAGGATGAATTTAGAGATTTATAGAAAATGTAAGCCAAATTGAATTACAGTCATTCGAAAAATATAGAAATATGTTTCATTTGCGTCCTGCCTGTTATCAAAATTTCGTTTTCGAATCATCATTCCAAATTTATTTTGGTTTACGCAATTTTTCTTATTTTATTGCCTTTACAATTGAAAAGAAATACACAAAATTTCGAATACATTCCCAATAATCAACCAACGATTTAGGTACAAGCAATATCCACCGTATCAGCAGTTTTAGTAAAATATTAAATGAGAAGACACCATAAACCATAAGATGATCTGCCAACTAGTAGACTATAAAAAATTAAATTCACAATTTATGGTTAATTACTCATTAATTTTACATAATTGTTAAAATGGGCTAGCTTGCAATGTTGCTGACCTGCATAATTTTGATGTAGAGCCTACCATTAAGGCAATTCCGTGTTATTATTGAGCTCTGGGATATATCGCTGTTTTGGGAAACTAAGGTCATAAAATCTCCAAAAGTATTAAGACCACGTTCTCCTCATAAAGAACAGAATTCAAAGTCTAGAAAATAAATACTCATCCACCCCTCCCTTTGCACACTATCTGATCGTTAAGTGTTGCACCTGCAACCTGGGTTAATTTTTCAAGAACATCCACTCTTTATTCAACCCTCCAGCCATCCACGGTCCATCAGGTGGTCATTGCACAGTCTCCGCGTCACTTCTTCCCCCATCTTCAGTCTAGGTCCACCCCCTCCCCCCCTCCTTGATAGAAATCTCACTTCACTCAGGTCCGGGGACGAGCCTAAATTAACACTCACACCCTGGTACTTTAGAGCTGTCGTTTTTAAATAAATTTGTCTGGCGGGAGCTGCCTCAATTGGGAGGACAAAAAAAACAAAAACTCTATTTGTCCACCTTGCATGGATTAATTGTCATCACCCAATTATTGGCCAAATAAATTTTAATTCTCTCGTTTATTTTTTGCTCAGTGTTTAAATAAGGAGATGTTTTAGTGCCGGTTCTAGCATGTCAGATAGAATTGACCACGCATTAAATGGATTTTATTCCACATAAATGCGCGCCGAGTCTTATAAAATGATAATTATCTGCAAAAGAGTGTTTTCAATAAGTTCAACTTTCAAACTGAAGTATGATCAGTTTAGACTGAGATCCAAATATGAGAATATGAATTCAACTAGGGTAATTTTCTGTTTATTTATGAAATGGATGCTAGCCTTAAAGTTCTTAATTAGGAGGAGAGGGTTGGGGAATTCGGTTTATGAAGCTCAGGATAGTCTCTTGGTCACTTCTCAAATCAAATTAAACTTCGCGTACTGGCGTTTTCCACTTTTGCTAGTATATGTCATGTTTTCATCTTTGCTATCTATAAATAAGACATATTTCCTCAAAAAACCCACGAAGGTAGATATTACGTTCTGCTATTAAATACGCCTTCAGGTGAATATAGTATACGTAGAAATCCAGTTACGCTCCAAATGAAGGGAGATGGAGGGATGGTTAAGTACCTATTTCCACTTGATCGATGATGGTGTTTAGCCACAAAGTTCTGAAACCTTCAATATATTTCCTCTCCACACCAACCCCCCACCTCTCCCCTCCCCCTCAGTTCTAAAGTCATACTTCAGTGATCGCTCAGTGGGGCGCAACTGTTTGAAAGCGACTACTTATTAAGGCATTTCGAATATCTCAAGGACTTCAGTGGGTGTATATTTCTGGTCTCTTACGCTCAGCGGCTAAAAAGCCAGATTTGCAACGAAAAAATAAGTAAAAATTTTCTTTAAAAGCAAAATAATTTACTGAAGATGTAAAAGATGTCAATGGACCCTAAAACAACTGGAATACTCTATTTTAGGTGAACAAACAACCATGAAGTAGTATTTTGTAATAGCTTAAAAAATTTCTCGTCATTTTACAACCGGCGTGTATAGAAGAAAGTGGCTATGTAACACTCTTATATTTTACGATATCGGATGTGTGCCTTCCTATAATTATTCCGAAATCAAGACCGTCCAACGAAATGAGGGGGAAATAGTGTCAGAAGTACGACAGGTAATCATAAAGGCTCACAGAGCTCTTTCACCAATGTACTAGAATTCAAAAGCTATGCATCTCTGCCCAATTATTGTAAGGTGATTTCAAAGGTGTAAATTTTAGCTTATATATGTAAAACGCTCTGAAGTAATGAAAATAAGAGTGGCAAAATCACTAATTTTTTAATCTTGACCAACTAGAGATGTAAAATCTCTCTCTGTCTCAAACAAAATGGATCTGATTCGTGAAATAAGTGATAATGAAATTAAAAATGATCCCAAATCTTCGTTCATGAAAATCAATCTAATTTTCTCCCAATATTCTTGAATTTTCTTGAAGGTAAAGAATATTTTACCATTGTAAATCTACTACTAATTTTTAATACGAACAAAAACCGATCATTTTATTGAAATGAAATGAAATAATATTTATTGATTCAGAAGAATTAGGAGTATTATCCCAGAATCATTCTCAGTCATCCGCAAATTGAAAACTCAGGTTCATATTTTATTGAAGTAAGACATATGTAACCGGCGTTAATGAAATCTTGAAAACCCATCCTTTTTAAAAAAGCACCCAGGAAAAGTGAAAGATGGGAGTAGTTCAAGAATGCACTTTTCCTTCATATCATATTAACTCTTTATTCTGACTGAAGCAGTGAATGCCATCTAAGCATAAAGAAACATTTTTTTAAAAATAACTCAGAAAAAAGTGCTTTTATTATAACTATATTTTCTCATAACTCTAATTTACAAATAATTTTCGAGAGAAGGGAAGGAGGGCGTAACACCAACAAGAATTTCACTAAAAAGAAGATAATTATAATTGAGTATTATTATAGCCTATATCAATGAGGAAAATTGCTACTGGAATGGAGTTAGGGAATTATTGAAGGATATCGGAAGAAGAGCGTCAAACACTTTGCATCATTTAATTTCTAGATTGGGGTTGTGGAATATTCATCCAATAGACAGTGCAATGTTTTGTGTTCAAAAAATGGAAAAATATCACAATTTGTCCTCTGGATTACTGATCAAATTCTTATCCACAATCTCTGGTGCTTATTGATCGTTTGATTATTTATGATAGTTGTTTTACTACTTCAAGTCATTTCATCTTCCTAAGCCCGAAAATAAAACAGAATTTTTAATAGACGTTTTGTTTTACACAAATTATACTAAAATCATTGTTGATAACTTCTAAATTCATTGAATTGAATTTCTGAACAAATTTAGGTTGGAGCTTATGTTTTGTCGGTGCGTCAACTAAAAATAATTGGGTGACTGTCACTCAAATCTAAACGATACGGACAGTGGATATCAAGTAAATATCAAGTGATTTATACACAAACTTTCTGGTGAATAATCTAGATATCAGATCTTGAAATTTTGACATTGAAATGTCAGGTATTGCTGCAATAAACCTAAGCTCCTAAGTGGCACTGCTGAACAATTTCCCTTTGGAGATCAAATGGAAGTAAAATAATTATCAAACTTATGGGTTTATCTACTAATTTACTAACAAACTTATATATTTAGGATGACGACCTTAAAGTTCAGTTGAATTGGGATTCTCTTATTTCTCAAATTTCATCCTTTATTTTCTCTCATCCCCTATTTGAACTAGTCAACCATTTCCGTTTTTAAGTTCTCCTTTGTCATTAAGAAATACAACTTTTGCCTTACTTTAATTCTGGGAGACCGATTCGAATATTTTTGGTGCACTTGAAGAGAATTTACAGGCTTCATCCCTTGTGCATCTGTTTTATCGATTATTATTTTTCCACGTTCGTTCCTGGAAGTAAATTCATACATTTGTCGCAATTATTGGCTTGCCAGGCTACAAGGTCTAGAAGGTCTGATTTATAATTATATTTATATATTTAATACAACCCGTTTTATTTGAATACTTTATTAACTCATTAAAAATATTAGATGTTCATCAAGTAATGGCGATCGCTTCAAAATTTCTGAGATTTTTCTTTCAGACCTAATTTTTGACAAATATTCAATAACAAGGAGAAAATTGGAACAAGTTTTCTTACTTATGGATTCTTCGTCATTCAAAACATAAGAGGTCATTTAAGTGTAAAGTGTACCAATAAATTTGAAGGACACAAGATTATTAATGACCTAACCCCAAAATACATGTTAACCACCCGTAAATATTGGTACCGTGACTTGTAAATCCATTTAAAAAAATAAATTTTATCTCATACTAATAAATTACTTCGACGCAGTTGGTATTTCCCTAGTTGAGTAATTTGAACAAAAATTCATGATACACTAACTGTCAAAGAGAGGAACCTTAAATTCACGTCACAGTCATATAGGATTGTAAAAAGTGGACTAAAATTCCGTAGTGATTAAGGTACTTTTTTCATAATTCAGAAAAACAAGCACACAATTCCTTCCTTTCCAAGGTTATCGTATTAACCAATGGAATGTAAGATGCCAAGAGTATATTTGGCAAGAGCGACGCGCGCCATAGCCAATGTGCGTCCTTCTCGCTACCTGCAGCTAATCACAATGTGGGAATGATACGGGTTGCAACTACGCTAGCCATTTAGACCAATCAGCGCACCGCCGAGATTTCTTACCCCCCAGGTGGATTTGGAGCTGCAGTTTAATACGGTAATCACAAATTGTTTAACGTCATGACGGTTGGTTTCGGTATGGATCTTGACGAGGAATCTAAAAATATTGGTGAGTATGCAAATTTGTCTTATTTTGAAATACAACTGTTCGAAATTCTTATTTTGAAAGTAAGTATTAAATTTTGTCTACAGTATATTTTAGAGTTCAATAATCATTCACAGTAGATGAAGGATATTTACTCTTTAACAGCTATATTAACTGTATCGTCCCATTTGTTTAATTAGATGTCAATTGAATTAAAGATATGCTTTTAATCCCATGAATTTCTTTATTTAACCTCTTATTAAACAGTGGCGAAAGTAGCATAAATACTTAATTCATACATAAAAGAGTTTCCGTGAAATGATAATATTTTAATTTGTTTTCGTTAATATTGATTATGAAAACCCTCGACTAATCTATTCTGTTAACTTATTTGAATATTACAAGCAACAAATGGAGGGAATATTATAATGCGAGATTTATTTGCTCTTGAATAAAATAACAATTTATCCTTTTCTTTCCACCGTTTGTCGATGGATTCGATTACTAAATTCGGTGGATATAAGGTGATAACATCATAAGCCTTTTAATCTCAAAGATTCTGTTTCTTGTATTTCTGTTAGACTAAACAACTTCTATGTCCTGCATTTGGAATTTATCGACGCAGTTGCTAACTTCTTTGTGATTTAAAGAGGGTTTAAATACTTTGGATCCAATTTGATCTATTTATCATATCAGAAAGTTTTCGAAGCCTTCCTCATTAAGAAATCATCGGAGTTTAATTATCTGGACCGAGAAAATTAAGTATCCCTTTATTTTCTGTCACGAAAACCATTTATTAAATTAGTATTTGTGCTGGATTGTTTAAGTATTGAACTTGTAGTGCAAATTTAACCAGATTAAATGAACAATTTAAGGACAGACATTTAAAATTAGTTAGAAAATTTGCTAGGATTTTTCCAATCAATAAGCATTTGGATCACCCTAATAGCCTATCTTGTCAAGTCTCGTCATTTGCTATCATATATCACCTGCTGAAAATGGTTTTTTTATATTTTCTTACTTTCTCCCTCAAACAAAAAGTGATTAACGAGGTGCCAAAAGGGAATGGATCGAATTCCAGACATATCTGACATACAGTGTGTCGCTTGTAGAGGGGTTATCTAAATCCGTCAAGAAGCCTTCATCGAATTGCTAGAGAGAATTTTAAAAAGCAGCTTGCCAAAAGTGTTAGATCTTCAAATTTTAAAAATCTCTCTTTCTCTTTCGTAATTCACTAAAGTGAGTTATTTAATTAAGTAGTAAGAGTGAAGAGAATTATAAATTCTACTTTATAAACAGTTATAACACCCATTAAAGATTCTCTGTCCGTTTTTGCAATAATCCCAAGCTTTCAATTCTGTATAAAGTCTGCTTTTATCCTAGTACTTTCATTTAAACGATAGTGAAAGCCATGTTTAGTCGAATTGTGACCATCTCCTTTCGAGTAGATAAATAGAAAAATGGGTGGCGTATAGTTTTTACTAATTAAGTCGTAGCTTCCTCACAAACTTCCGCCTGTCATGGCTCGAATAGAATTGAGAGTGGGAGTGGTCAATGGGTAAGCATAGCAGACTTGAGAGGTAAGGGGGATAAAACCGCTCACTCATTTTACCGCTAACGCCACCACATAATCAAGCGCCTTTCCATTAGGTTAATTAAAGTCTATCAGGTGGAGTTAATCAGTTCAGCAGCCACAGATAGGCTAACTGACCTTCACTCCGTCTCCTCTCCTATAAACCAAAAAATTCTATCACCTTAAATCTGAATGAAAATCTCACTGTTTTCTCTCCATAGGTTACATGGAACTCCAGCCCACTACGGGACCAGAAATGTCAATGCCAGTGGCAATGACAGCTGAGCACGACATGGGAACCCCCTTTTCCAATCAAGAGGAAGCCGTTTGTTTCGGTTGTGGGGCAGCAATTTACGATCCCTTCATTATGCATGTTCAACCTGATCTCAAGTGGCATGGACGGTGTCTCAAATGCCACAAATGTGAACGAGGACTCTCGGATCAAACCTCCTGTTTTGTGCGCAATGGAAAACCATACTGTCGGGAGGACTATTGCAAGTACGTTTGGGTTTACGTTAGTTTAACGTCTGTCTTTTTTACACCCAGTTTAAGAGCAGTAAGCAAGCTCATTTTTGCAGATATTTTGTCACGTTACCGATGTCTAATGTTGCGGAATGGGACATGATATTTACGGGCGGGGGAGACAGGAATAAAAATGTATATAACGAAGACGGTGTGGGGAGAGAAACTAACGGTCTCGAAGGTGTTAAATATCCAATTCTGCACGTGCAAAGCTTGACATATGATGTTTAAATTTAGCCGCGGGGAGTCCGGCCTGATTTGAGGAAATCTAGGTGTGGGGGCCGAATGGGATCCCGCTGCGTCTGCTTGTCAATTATGTTTATCTCAACATTCCATCCTCCTGAGTGATAAATGTAGATCCCGTGACCCCGTATTATCTTATATGCAGCTGTGAAATGTATCTGGACTATCTATGGAGACTTTAAGTGATTCACAAATAGAAAGATAGACTAAACATTTCTTACCATTTAATTTAAAAATAATCTCATTCACATGTGTGCATTTTGTGGTTCAATTATTTGTAAGGATGTTTAAGGATCATGGTGGCATGTTCGAAATATTATTTTAACAAAAAGTCTTAAGTTCAGTCGTCTGAAATCGTCTCTTAACTTGAACAATTTTTGCGACAAAAACTATAAGGAAGGTGAGTTTTGGACAAGAATTAATGGAAACGCGCAGTTGTGAGGTGGAAAGGAGAAAATGTTCGGTATCTAACTCAGGTTCACATTTAACAATTATATATGTACATTAGAGTTACAGATCAATACCCTTATCCACAGTGTTCATTTAGCTTAAAAGAGTATCTTTGATATGTACAATCCAGGCTTACGATTGAAAAATAAACATTGACGGAATTCATGAGATGGAATTTGCATAAAACACCAGTTAGGCAGAGAGGTGAGAGTACAGCTTCTCACAAAACACGTTGTTCATCAGTCTTATCACCTTGAAATCATGGTACCATTAATGGAGGATATTTACTCTGCTCTATGAGAGAGCCCATCGGAAAAAGGGTTTGGGGGAGACTTTACATTCGAGAGTCGAATGCTTGTTCCACCTTACCCCTCCCTTCATCGCTTTTTGCATTCCCTTTCCCATGTGCCTGCAGTACCTATACCATTCCCAGACTAAGGATGTATGGGGATAATGTCCTCCGCTACTCAGAGCTGCTCGTATGATGCCAATCAGAGCTCCAAATCACATCCCCTGTCCCCTGCCAGGCGCCAGTTTGAGGGCAATTCACTTGTTTGCTTAAGCGAGCAGAGAAATTTACGTATATATTCTTGGCAAGATTGTTATTCTAATATATAGATGGCGTAGAATTCGTATTAAAACGAAAATTGGCATATTAGGAGATTAAAACCAATCAAATTATAATGAATTTAAAATACAACTTAATGATTTGATTTAATAAATTATGAATTAATATAAATGATTTATAAAAGATTTTATAAATTAATTTCATTAAATAGATTAAAATATTGTTTTTTAATCCATAAAATTGGCTAGGAAGTCAGATATATAGTTGTCAGTTTAAGAAATGAAATAGAATTCAAGACAGAAAAAATACTTCCACTTAAATTATTTCTAAAATATATTAGTGGGAAGGAATGATTGCATGACAGGAATCTATGCTGTGCTAACTTCTTTCCCATTCCGAGAAATGGAGGAACAACTTTTTTCCTTAGGAGTATTGATTAAAACTAATTAAAATAACGCTTTCTGACACTAATTTAAGCCCTCTAGAGAGGATAAAATTTAATTAAGCCGGGTGTTTTGAGGAGTTAACTAAAACACCATTTATTTTGTTTTCCCCCAGCAGTAGCTTTCTTCAGCGTTGTGCTGGTTGCCAGCAGCCCATTACGAAGGCAGATTTAGTTCTTCGTATTCGCAGCCAGACTTTCCATATGGGATGCTTCCGTTGTGTCGTATGTTCCACAATTCTTCAACCAGGGGAAGAAATAGCCTACAGACGCGATATGCCTTATTGTCTTCGTGATGCGAAATTGGCGATGCCTGACAAATGGATTGATAATGGAGCAAGTAATTCTCTCTCCAATGTAATTTCTACAGCAACAACTCTTGCGGAAGGTGATACCTCTGAACCCAAGGTTCTCACTCTCCTCTCTCCTGCTATCCCACCTTCAAATCTTAAACCAATCGAAGAACACCAAGCACAGCACCAAGGTTCAATGAAATTACTAAATGGTGGGGACTCGAACACATACTTTAGTCCACAACCACAACATCGAACTCGGTCGGATAGTACATCTAGTTCGATTGATGGACCAATGGGAGAAAATGGTAGGTTTAAAATCAAATCGATCATTTATGGATATACATTGAAGAAGATCAGAAGAAAAACGTCATCAGAAATAGATCATTCTCAAATTGATAAAGTTTTGTTCCATTTCATTTGATCAGCAAAGATTAATTTGAAAATTTCAAAACTAATAAGGGAAGTGTCAAAAAAATTTTACTTTGCCAAAGTAGGATACCCTAGAATCACCTTTATCAGAGACTTGCATTTTACAGACCCTTTTATTGAATAGAATTAATGTTTGCAGCTGGCTATCTATATAGCTGAATACGCCATGATAAGCAAAGTTCTCGTGACCTCCGGTTTGACTGATTTGAAAAATTTTCTTCATCTCTAAGGCTCATCTCTATATTGTTGTGAGGATTTATCTCTTTTTACGCTCAGATTGAAACTCTTCAGGTGCGCTTCGTTTCTTCAACATATTTCCTACATCTTAAAGATTATTTATTTGCTCTCCACAGACGACATTCAGTCACTTTATGACAAATAGAAAATGCATTCTCTCATTCAGAAGATAATTTTCTGTAGTATTTCTTTCACCCACCTTTAAAATGCATTTAGTAATATGAAGGTACAATGTTGAATTCGTCAACCCTGAGAACTTTAACTCAAGAATTCAACCAGCGGAATCCGGAAATCAAAAATGTAAAAAGTTGCAGGTGGATTTATTTTCAAACTCGTGAAAGTTAGTACCATAGAGACCCAGTCCCTTCTGTCTCACAAACACAGAACGAACTCAACAGCTGGATTGGTTTGAAAAGCGTAGCTAAAAAAGGCCTCCCCTCAATGCTCCTCGAACGAATCGAACGGGGAAATTAGTCATGCCAGAAGGTATTCCCCTTCTTCCCCAACTAGTGATTTTGGGGATCTTAGTTGCCAGCCTGATGGGGGAATCCGTGTAGGGAAAGTTCTCTACTCTCACATGGTTACTCATATAGACCAACCAGGGGAAATCTTCGACCGAAAAATTTAGCATTCTACTTGAGACATTTGGTAAGCTAGGGGGGATAAAGGTGGGGGAGACGCAAGGTAGAGTCTCGACGACAACACGATATCTCGTCTGCGGTATCTCTCTGGTTTGAGCACGTGTGTGTGCGTGAGCCGTCGCGTGGGTAGCAACTAGAACACAGTCTGCATTAAATCTCATAGCTCATGGTTATGATATGTTCGACCGTTAAAATTCCAATTTTCTCAAATGGTCTATGTTTGTGGCCAAGGGGACTATATTCTCTCCAGTGCTTCGAGTGATTAATAATTCACTGTTCTGTGCAGTGAGGTAAAAGCATAAATGATTCATTTTGAATTCACTATGGAATTAATAACTGTCAGAATCTAAGGAGCTAAATCAGATCCTAGATGTTGCATGAAAATTATGGGAAATAAAACCAAGAATATAATATAGAGGACTTAGATCTCCAAATAATAATTTATTATTCGCTTCAGAAGCTGAAAACCATATTGACAAACTGAACCAAGAGAACCTTTGTGGAATGAGGCTTGAAAAAGAATTCATGTCACTATTTTGCGTAATGACCATCTATCTGAATATGAACCAAGAATTTTATTCCTAGAATCCGTCCAGTGACAGTCTGTAAAAATCTTCAGATATTTAAATGTTCTAGAATATGTTAACTTATCAAAATACAAAAATTTCAGAAGCCTGCTATTCAAGATCAGAGGTGGTGATAGATCGTTATAGAAGTATACGCTCAGATCGATGCAAAGACTGTCAAAACTGTCATGCAGATCTCAAAGCCATAATTTCAATAATAGAGTTCCGAGTAGTTGAAGAAATTGCAGACGAGGATTGAATCCTAAAAAAAACTTCATGAAATTCATGTTCGCCTTATGCTTCTTGTTAGAAAATCATTTAGTCGATTTTGAAGGAAGTTACTTCTCCTCTCCTCTGTGGTTTAATAATCAAAAAATGAGGAAAAAGCAGACATAGTAACTTTTTATATTTTTCTAAATTCTCCCCGTTTTTCCTTTTTAGGTGTAGCCATGACTCCAAATTCTGACGGAAGTCCGGATGAAGATGATTGTAGTAGTCTCTTCGGTTGTATGACTTCAGCTGCTGTCTCATGTTTAAGTGGCGACACGTCTTCTCAGCAGCATGGTGCACCGAATTCTGTGAATGCTGGTACCACTGACTCAATGTCTGTTCATCCTGGAGCTTCTCACGGTGGACATCTCAATCGTGGGGGTCCCGGTGGAAAAAGCAAACGATCGAAAGAACAGAAGACTACTAGAGTAAGTTATAACAAGATCATTAAGTAGTCCATTGGTTGAACATTCTAGCATTTATTGACTGTACATAAAGGATGTTTGGATTTTTTATTTGTTAAGAGATTTGTTATTTGTTTGTCTACAGAATTTGAGAAACCTCGAAAATTAAATATATTTATTTCACATAAACGTGCCTGGAATCATATTTGAGCACTTACTCAAAATTGTAGGTCATTTGGATAGTGATATGGTTCTTATCTGGATATCGGTCACTTAAATTCTCTAAGTAACGGATATGAAGAGATCAAATTCAAGATTGGCAGGAACAAGATACGTTAGTAATACTAGGTAATTTGTATCTTGCGCCTTCAACTTAAACATTGTAAATAAATCAGTCAAAGTATAAGGGTATAAAATAAGTGGGAATAAAGAACATTAGATTTAAACATTATTTTGACAAAAATTACCGTTTTCTTCTATATAACAAACAGTAATCTTCAATTTGACCATCAGTGGTAAATTACTACAGGAATTCACTATTCGAAAACCGAAGATTGTGTTAGAATATTATTATTTCAAATTATTCGACTATAGTAAAAAGTCACCAGTTTATACAATCAACTTATTTTGAATAGATCAAGGAGAGAGATGGGGCACAGAATACAATGCAAAAATATGAGTTCATTAACGGAGCTAAAGCCACATTACATTCATTACATTGTGCTTACATCCATTAGCACCAGATTATTTAAAGCGGTTTTGACAAATCTTTAATAGATACAAAAATATTATGAAGGTCGTAACGTTCGATTAGGATTAAATCAACAATATCATAATAGTTCGCATTCACTGCAAATTAAAATCAGTGTATCCTTATCACAGCATGTAGTGCTACGCTTCAATGTCATTCAAAATCAAGGTTCATATAGATAGGGTAGGGAGGGGGAGGGGGGATAGTGAGAGAATACTTCAGCTAAAATTTAATATTTGGGACCTGGTAAGACGGAACCATGTTACTTCCTCAGTGTGGTTACCATGATCATAAGGGTGTTGCATTTGATCCCGAGGTGTGCACAGCATGAAGTCGGGAATGAATGGGAGAGGGGGAGAGTTTGAAAAGTCAGGAGGTTGTAGTAACTGCCGTCCTGCCCCTTTTTGCGGAACGTTTGACAGGGCGACAAGCAGAGCGGAAAATCGTTTCACCCCTCCCCCTCTCACCACTTACCTCCAGCTGTTTGGGAAAATAGGGACAGGGGGTTATGAAGGTCAGGTGAAGGAATCTAGGGTTTCGTGCTGTGCTTGCGTGATAAGTTGTCACAACTGTCACTATGCCAGTTGTTGCTCCTATGTCGCGTCCCATACTGACCCTAGTCACAAGGTCATTTATCAGATTTTCCCATAAATTTATTTCTCCCACCATAAAGAGATATGTAAAAAAGATGCTGGAAGTATGGGAGAGTAGAAGACGTTTTGATAATAATATCGTTCTCCCACTTGCAGGTGAGGACAGTTCTTAATGAGAAGCAATTGCATATGTTACGAACCTGCTACGCGGCTAATCCTCGCCCCGATGCTTTAATGAAGGAACAACTGGTCGAAATGACGGGTCTTAGTCCAAGGGTCATTCGTGTCTGGTTCCAGAACAAACGCTGTAAGGATAAGAAGAAGCAAATTATGATCAAACAGATGGAACAACATCACCAGGTAAGTTTTCCAAAACTAGCCTGATTAATCACACTGCAAAGTCATGGGGAAGATCAGTATCTTCTGTAAACAAATTAATACGTTGTCTGACATTCTTCTTATAGTAATTGATATTCCGGCATTAAGAGTAATAACAATAGAATGCGTAGCTGTGTAGTTCGTCGGGAGCGTTGTTTCGGACAAGGTGTGGCCTATTATCTACTTCATATGATGTTAATTCAAAGCAGAAAAGGGGGAGGAGGCAGCTGAAATTAAAAAAGGGTTCTTTGATAATTGGTGTTGGGAGATGATTCTCCTCATGTCTTTTAGAAGCCGTAAGACACGTGCCGGCGCCACGCGTCTTTCAATACTTCAAACTCTCCTTTTTTTAAGAAGTGATTAATTTGTCACTTTTTTAAGTAAATCGCACCATTATCTCTTTCTCTCTGATTTAAGTAGAAACAGTATCAACAAATATTAATATCAAATCAAGGATTACTTTTCCTAATAAATAACAACCCACGTCTATTGAGAGGAACGTTCACAACTCTTGACTCGAGTAGAGGTAAGATATCCTAGAGCCGCTCTTATGAGCAGATCACGTACTACCACCTATCCTGTTGGCCAGAATTAATCAGGACGGTGGGCATGATTCTTGTGACCTCTGAGTTGGCAGACGTACGTTAACCAACACGCTTTTCTTATGTCAGTCAGTCATCTGGATATACGGTCTTCCTGAAGGGGGAGCAAGTGACTAATTGGAAGCTAAAAATGAGTTCATTCGAGCCACACAAATGTTATTTCCGTGAGTGAGCGTATCCATTATCACTGATTTATCAGTATTATTGTGAGAAGATTGAGATTTTATCATTTATACTCCACAGTAGAAGGAGTACACACAATTTCTAACACAGTAGAAATTGTGATAGAAAATGATAGCAGAGCTAACTATTTGATAATATCCACTCCAATAACTCGTTTCAATCTGATTCCTTCCCAGAATGGAATGCACCCTTGCGGATTGCAAGGCGTTCCGATGATAGCCGGGAGTCCATTGCCCAATGACCCAAGTATGCTCTGCTCCAGTTCGGGTATTGATGTTCAGCGCATTTCAGGAGATGGGAGTAGTGCTGGTGGTGGGACGTCGAGTCCCATGAAGCCAGACGAGTCAACACCACCCCCACCACCCCCTCCTTCAACTTCCCATTCTCATCGATTTTCACCGGCGGGGTATCCACCGCCGCAAGGACCACCATCACATATATTCAATGGAATGCTGCCACCTATCTCACATGTTGATGTAAAACCGTCGCAACAGCCGAATTCTACCTCTGCTTCTGGATCTGGTGCAAATGGTGGCGGACACATGATGCTGTCACCCTCAATGGGAGATGATGGATCATTTCCGCCCTTTCAACAATTGGTAAGAAAATCACACTAGATACAAGTTCACGATTCCATCCTATCTTGAAAAAGATTTACAATATGTATATATATTTATTAATAAAGATAGTAGAGAAAGGAGTGTGGGGGATTTATTCCTCCCGATTCAAATTACTTACTTCTTCCTTTCTCAGCTAGACGGGTAAATACTGGTGCTTTTTCAAAAGATCTTTTGAAGAGGCTCGCAATAACTTAGTGTTAACATTAGCGAAGAAAATCTGGCTTTTTAGCCATCGTTGGCCTTCATAAGATTTTAAACAACCGGAACTTGGAGTATTAAAAGTCAGTGTTGATTACTGCGCCTGAGTGACATTGATTCCGATGTCCACAAATAATCACATACAACCGATAGTTTCATACTTCCTAATATCTCTCATTTTCTACACTGAAGTCGGAATATCCAAATACTCACTCTTGTTCAACGGTTCAATATATCGACCTTAATCCACATCAAATATCCCTGTCAATAGAATATTGATTTTTCTTTCTAATTCATTTGATTTTCCAGGATTTATGAGATTTCTTAATCTGCAGCAACTTCTCCCCGAGTTTTAAGTCATTAAATACCAAATAAATTATATAGTTTTCTGTAGAATTTTGTCTCAAATTTCCGATAAGAGCTAAGACAATGTTTCATATTAGTAAATGGAAGTTTAGAATAACCCCGTTTAGTATATCTTATCCTATAACGTTCTTCCAGTTGGCATTATGTTCAAACAGCCATTCAATGAATTATTTTGTAATTTGAAAAACTTGGATTCTATTTGTATCATGAGCTATTATTTAAATAAAGTACAATAATAAATGCTTAAAATTAATGAAAAAATGTTTAATTTAAGCGAAAATTAATATGCTTTTTTTACGTCTCTCTAATTGCATCAAAGCGTTCATTCTTATGAACCGCACACTGATAGAACCTACGAAAATAATCTCCCTTTGATTCAGTCTGGTAATTAATTATGCGAAATAGCAAAAATATCTGAATGACAGATTAATTAATTTAAAACATGTTTATCCGAGTACAAAAGCACTCTTCCGCATTTTAAAATTAAGGCGTAGTTAGGTGTTTTAATGAAGCAGCAGCATTTCACACTTTATTAGTGAAAGCTCTGAAAGAGTAAATATGCATTAGTAGGAGAAGAGAGCTATCCCTATCCAAAATCCCCTCTCACAAACACACCAAATCAAAAAGCATGTTCTCTCGCAGAAGCTCATAAAAACTTCTGGGCGCGATTTGTCCTCAGGTGCTTGCTGCGTGCTTTCCTTCTCTAACTCAAGTATTGCCGCGCCCGCGTTAACGCATATAAACACACGCCCAAAATACACCGGTGCGCTAATGTAACCCCCCATTCCCTAACTCCCTCACCTATCTACAACTTATTCTCTGTTCGATTCTACTGCTGCTAATGCCGATACTGCTACTGCCAGAGAAGACAAGCTAGGGGGAGGCAACATACTCAGGGCATGAAGAGCGGGTGTACTCTTTGGCTTAGTTGAGTCGACTTCTTCCTCCCCCCTTTACTTCTCCACTCTCCAGCCATAAACTCCACGAAAACGCATTAACGAGATGAGGTAGGTAGGTAGGGAGAGAGGGAGGGTGAACGACCGAGAGCAAGCTTAGGAGAGAGTGGCTGTAGCAGGAGAGAATATAGCTCAGATTCTTTTAGATGATAGACGTGCTGCCATTGCTTAAGGAGAGGGAGAGATTGGTAGGAGAGAGGGATTTTTAAGAGGTTAGGTTAACTTCCCCCTACTATGCAGAAGAGAGAAAATTCCATTAACGGATACTTCGGCTGTTGTGGTGAGGTCATAATATGATGGGTGTTGAGTGCATTAAACGCCTTCCTCTAATCTTTTCTTCTTCATCTCTCTAAAAGAATTACTGGACTTCCCTCCTTGAGACATGGATATAAAATCGATTCTTTGGGCTGCTGTTTAAATGAGACTGGTAGGAGTCCGAAGAACCGTGTATATCAATGCCTTTTCTCTCACTTAGGTATCAACTTTTGATTTGATGGACCCACTGCAAAGAGGACCACATGGGGGACATGATGATGGGTTCATGAGTGGCAACCGGATGTCTTTTGGGGGTCCAAGTGGTCCCGGACAATCGGGTGGTCCCATGGATGGATCCTCCTCCTTTGTCTTCCCCATGGGTGATCCCACTTTCACGACTCTTCGACCAATCAGCTTGCGGCCTCCCTCGTTATCTACCTGAGTTCCACAGTCTACCAACTGGCGTTTCCTTGATGCGATTATGATGTGATATCCTTACCACCCAAACGATAATTCCCATTATTGGCTATCTGAACTCTATTAACGCAACTTGTGATGATAATCCCTGCAGTCTACTAATTACTACTGCTGACAAATTGTGTAGTGCATTCAATGCGCGATATTGAATTCTTAGTAAAAGCATTCTAACTACTTATATATATATAAATATAGTGTTATTTCAGCAATATCTATTCTGGTTCTTAACAACAACGTCAGTAATAAGTGTTATAAAATAAAATGAATTTATATGATTACAATATTTGTAGTAATGTTTAATTTGAGAACCAAAAAAACTGAAAAGTAGACGAATTTGTTTATCTTTAAGATAAATGTATTTTAATCAAATATTTGCAAGCAGCATGGCTTATCCAAAAGCGGCGAAATCGTTTGATATCAAAAGCCAACTCAGCGATGATTTGACAGCAAAATACTTCTGATATGCCGAAAATTTTTGGATTATATTTTTGGCCAACAATTTCGTCATTCTGATAATTTAAAGCTTCATAATAATTTAATACTTTTTTTACAGAAGCAGCTCAGAAAATGAAAACCTTTTTCTTCAGAAGGATAAAATATGCTCAAGCATGAATATTAATTGAGTTAATAAAGTATTTCATGAAAATCGGTTTACGGTAAGTTCCAAACCCTCACACCAATTTTGATAAGAAACCCTAATTCCAATATCCATCTACTGATTAGATTTAACAATCATGGATGATTGTGACGTTTACTGAATGTACACCGACAAACATGAAATCCATGACCTCGACATAGCAAACGTGCATCATGACCGCTACACCACCGACGCACTTGCTTCTCGGTATATTTTAGACTCATCTGAGATTATCGAATCATCTGTAGAAAAGAAAGGTTCCTATCGTTTACTAATTATTAAATATTTCAATTTTCAAAATGAGCAAAAACAAATTAAACTTGAATCCTGAGAAAGGTTAAGTGATGATTGTTTTTGAAGTGGCAATGATTTCAACACTGATATTTTCCTAAAAGCATATTAAATATTACTATTTCATAAAAATACTATAACTATTCTCGAAAGCTACTAGATCAAGATATAAAAAATATTACATTGTTATGCTAAAAATCGTTGCTAATCTCTTCCACCTGCCCCTGGCTGTAGGAAAATGCAAGTGAATCGAGATGGTATAACTGAGAAAATTAAATCAAACAGCTAATAAGCTCTGACTACTATGAACATACTCCATGAATCTGGTGGTCAAATAATCAAATGTGAGCATTATGATATTACACGTAAACATTATCACTTTATTAGAATATGAACAACTGAATATATACCTTATTTGAATTTTTTCAAATAAGGTAAGACTCTTTCCAAAACCTATTAGGAGAAGTGTATACAACACTTGACATGGGAAGAGGGAAACTATCTTGGAACTGATATTAAAAGAAACTCACATTCTTCCACCTTTCCTGTTGGCTAGATTAATCAGAGTGGCCAGTAGAAACACGTACTGACTTATGCGTCACAGAAACACATGTAAGAATCTTGAAGGTTTCATTACCTGCTTCTTACTGACTCCCTCTCCCGTTCCATATCTGGACTCATTTGCCATTTCCTTTACTCAGATGCTTTCCCATGAATAAAATTTGTAATGCCTTTTTGCATTGCCATTTACAAATAAATTGAGCATTTAGAAATATAATGAAACGTCACGTGTTGATAAATAAAAGAAAACTCATAACCACACTTACCATTAGTAGATCTTTGATTTCTACTAATGGCTTTTTTCGGGATTTAATTCTATCGTTATTCGTCAAGTTTCATCAATTAGATAAAATTGACCACCCCATTCGAAGACTGATGTCTAATTGGCTTTCAAGTCAGTCCGCGGCTTCCCTCTTGATTGAAGAGTGGGGGAGACTTTCTTTACGAGACAAGAAAGGCAGAAAATGTAGGTAGGGGAATTAATAAGGGTAGATGGTTAGGATGAAAAGGGGACAGAAACCTACTCCCGATAGATCGTAGCACTAATGGATAGACCACCTCGTTCACCATTCGCGGCATGTCTATTAAAAGCCTACCGATTTCTCACGTTCAGACGTCATTCCCTAAAACATTTATTAGCCTGTTTTAAAATGGTAATCGCAGTTGTAAGTGGAAAAAATAATCTTATTATAGGAATGTGAAATGATTAGTTGTACAGTGATCAAATAGTTTATTTACTTTCTGTGGAACATTCTATATTCATGAGGGATGTGTACTCATCAGGGGAAATTTTGGTGTCATAGGAAGTACATCAGATATAGGAGTCCTGAGTAGAAGCAAATGTGGTTAAAAGGCATTATGTTCATATTCGCACTCCTTTTATAATGTCTGATGCAAAAATTTTCGTTTCCTTGAAAGAAAATGTTGTGATTTCTTTTGAATTGCCAAAACAAAAAACTTTTTGCAAGTGTCTACTGTATATTAATTCGATGCTTTTCTATTCCTTTTCCTATTCAGATTACAGCAGTAAATAATACTTTATTTGATGGGAATAGAAGTACAAATGGCAAATCAGGACAATAATAGCGAATGAAAATCTAATTTCTTAAGGTCTACACTGCGTATAATGGAACTGAGATGGCCAACTGAGATTTGACCCTCTACGCGTGAATGCTGAATACGATCTATCATTAATGGTTAGTTTTATTCCGCCATGTTGAGTCAAAATCAACCTATTACGCTTATTTTACCTCATTTGCAAAGGCCACTACCTTATCTGTTAAATATGTTTTTCAATCGCATGTCATAATCCATGACGGTTTTCTGGTGAATATATTACATGAAATTATTATTGATACTCTTTAAGTGGTCCTAAATTCGTACGGCCAATGAAAAAGCGCAAATCCTATGGATATTAGAACTGCCATTTCCACATGCCCACAGTTTTCAATACATTTTTCGAGCAGGAATATAATTTGACGTTTAATAAATGGTACTGTGGACAAATACATGAACATTTGTTATTGGAGAACTTCAATAACACAACTGTCTGTTGAACCTGTGTTCAACAAAATATACCTGTGCCCAGTGAATTTTGAACATCTAAACAAATAAAAAGATTAATTAATAAGTTATGGATAAAAGGATGAGGATAAGGAGCAACTGTTGTATCCTCCTGGCGAATTTGGCGACAACGCCTACTAGGGGTGGATGAATGTCCTTATTAGAAGGCCAGGAAAGAGGAGAATGGAAAAAGAAGACATTCCTTGGCAGCGAAAACAGCTGATAATAAGCAATGACACCAACGCTAATACTAACAAGTAATTCAGACCTTCTCCTTTTTGTTTATTTAAGTTGTCGCTGCATTCATTTTCTTTTCGGTACTCTTGGCCTAGACTTTTCCTTTATCTGGCTCCAAACAGTGTCTGTTTTCTTTCATGTAGGAACTTCTTCCCTCTCAGTACTTAGCAATTTATTAAGGAATAAGTTGTAACTAAAGCGAAAAAAGGATCGATGATTAATTACGATTATTAAAATGAAATATTACATTAATGACTGGAAAATGATTATTAGTGGAATAGAATAGCTAGTTTAAGATAAATGTTTTGTTTAAATGACGCCCCATAAAATTTTTAAGTAAAAATTAGTGCACATTATGTTCAAAGCAAGAAGTTGAATTCGCGTAAAGAGGTTAACTGTTAAATCTTGAAATAATTATAATTATATATCAATACCAAATTTAATAAAACTCTAAATCTCTACTGATGTTAGAAAGGACAGAAATATGGATCTGAGTTTGGAATGCTACTTTCCGAGATATTACTGGAGGGACAGGTGTTAGGAAGAGAGGTTTTCAGGTATATTGAATTCCTGTGTGGTCAGAGGTTACCAGATCGGTGCCCATTAGTGCAAATTTGATTATGCAGATAGTCGACCACAATGGTTAATTATGGCCAACAAGAGAGGTGGGGCATGCGAATTCTTCAAAAGAGCAGTTTCGAAGTGCCCTTCTGATCAAGTCAGGTGCTGTTCCCTTGATTCACAATGATAACAGCTGAGACGTTTGAACTATGAGTTATTTTCTAAAGAACTAAGAGGTGTTTAAGGACAAAATTTTGGGGAATAACATCATTAAAATATATGAGGAAAAGAATTTGAGTTTTTGATCCCAATAACTTGTTCGTTATTTTAGTCGAAAGCCTCCAAGCCATCTTCGACTCGAAGGTTACTCCTCATCCAAGAATTTAGAAACCTAAATTAAATACAAATTTTGGACCTGTACCACTCCTAAATATTTAGTACGCTTTCCTCACCTATTTGAACTCACTTATAAAAGGTTTGCTTAAACGAATTCAGAGGAATTCGAAGCCGTGCTCTTGAAAATCAATATCTAACGGAATTTTCACTGCTCAACCGCCTTAAAAGCTAAGCTTCATGCTAAAAGAATATCATCAAATATCCAGTTTATATCGCTACACTATTTATATGAAAATTTTTGGTTTTAATATTGAAACCGTCATATTTCACTTTCACCCCCACTTAGAAAGTATCGCACTGAAAGATTTACAAATCCAGTCAGAATATTGCTTTTTATACCCTATTTTTATTCAAATAAAATAAATAAACAAATAAAGGAATCAAATTTTTATTTCAATGCAGTAATTGTACGAAATAAACGTCATGATATGATACAATTTCGGAATTGATTACTGGATAATACCAACTTAGAGTATCTCAGTCCGAGCAATTCCAGGGTACCTTCTGTTTTCTCCACAGTAAGAGTAAAAGCGGTTACTTCGATTTGAGTAATTGACGAGATAGATAATAACAAAATATTTTCGTGCAAATTAGATTTTCTTAATGAACCCCAAAACAGTTTTATTTTACAATTAGGCACACAAAAATCTAATCGTCCATTAGTTAATTTTACTTCCTCTCATTTTCCCTCCCTCCCATTTATTGTTTTCATAATTAATTTTATTGTTTCATTATTATTATCACCATTCCATTATCATTTCACACGCGCGCGGATTTATGCGCTCGCGCCAAGGTGATACGGATGCACCAAGCCCGCAGAGAAAGTCGAGCTCACTCAACGTAGGGAGGAAGGGAGACAAACGGATGAATTCCTGCTTCCGAGATTCCATTAGCGTTACCAAGGTTACTAAAAGCTTTGAAGCCGTCGCTTAATTCTCATTGTTTGTTCCCCCCTCCTCACCCTACCCTGTCACTATTGTGCAGAACCTCCATTCATCCACCCTGGGAAGAGAGAATTGATGGATAGCTTGGGAGGGGAGCTACAATACTTCTCCATTCTCTCTTGGTTACATAACGTACGAGGAAATGCATGAGGAGAATGAGAGACTAAAATTTTGCTACTGAGGCGCTCTTAGATTCGCCTCACCTCACCTCACCATCTTACCTAGACTTCATTCTTTTATTGTCATTTTTGAGTATGCATGCACTGTTTGTATTGTTATGTTATTTTAAAAGCTTTTTGTGAATAAAGTTTAGATGTACTTCATTTCTTTTCTTTTTAGTCGAGTATTTGTCATTGTGTTTCAAACCAGTCTTCTTTTTATTAACAGAGTAGGCTTAAAAGCATTTGAATCACAAGGACTAGACTGGGAATCAGATTTAAGATGGTAGGAAAATAAACAAAATACCTTCTATTCATAAGAATGGAAATCAAGAAAATATTTTATTTATTTTTTCAGTTCGATATAAATTTGCCTATTAAACAAAAAATTTGAAATTTCATCCTGAGGAAATCAAAAACTGTTTAAATTAATTTTATTCATTAAGGATTTCATTTATTTTTAGGAAAATTTCCACACGTTATTAGTAGAATTTTTATAACTCGTAATTTTAGAAAGAAAATAATGTCGTTCATGTTTTCATCAACATTTTTCACTTGAGAAAAGGCAAAAATGAAGGGAGAGAACCAGAACTGTCAAAATCAATTAGCTACAGGCGATGACTGAAGTTTTGACGAGGTAAGACTATTACTTGGTGGTTAGGTTTAACTATTCAAGCGTGCTGAAAATATACTTTTCCACTTCAAACAGATGTATTATCTTAACCTCAGTTAACCACAGTTTTACTATGATTCTACTAGTTTCTCATATTTCGATTACAAATTATTAGGTTGTACCGGAATAAATTTGTAATAATCTCCAAAAATTCTATTATCATTTGTTTATATTAGGATGCGGCTATATTATTCTCTTCCACTGTCTTGCATATAAAGGTTTTGGAGTCGAAACATAGCGTCTAAAAGATTTCATTTTATTAATATCAGGACCAGTTATCGCTTTATAAGTGGAAATCTTCCACCTAGATTGGTATCTGAAGTACTCATTGAAGGAATTCGCATTATCCAACTGTAACTCTTGACTTAAACGCATGTGTATTAAATGTGATATTCATTATTTATAAGTAAGTATATTCTTATTATTAGAAATAAAAGGAGAGGAAGTTAAGATTGGGAACCACCTAACAATATGCATTCTTAACATATTCTTACAGTCGTTCTTCTTAAAATGAGTAATATTACCCTATGTTGCCATGACATAACGGTAGGCAGTACAGATTAATCAGTTCTGCCTCTGCGACATTGTTAGATGTCCACTGGAGATATATTTTACCTAGCCTCTCTTAGACCCAGAAGGAGGTAGAGAGAAGACCAAACGCACTGTAGATTTTCCATTATGAAAACAAAATTGCTTATTAGACAATGATTGAATCAGTGACGAGATTTTCTCCTCAGATACGAACTTGAGAATTCAATAATCTATGATTCATTGCCTGAGGGATGAAGCCTGTGAATTTCTCTCAGCTACATCGAAAATATTTGATTCTGCTTCCTAGTATTAGGCAAATCTGAAATCCTTTGAGAGTATTTTTTAGTCTTCTACCGATTATAAACCTGAATTTTTCTTCCTTGAAGATAGGTCATTTCAAGATTGGTTAAGAAAGTTAAACTGCTGAATCGATCTGCTCCGGATAGGCAATTTGTTCCTCAAAAATAAGTTTGCTGAAGGAATAAATTTCTTTAAGGTTTTTCTTAATGATGACTACTTGTTCATCGAACAATCGTCGTGATTTTTCAAATTCCTTTTTTTTCCTTTCCTGTTCATGCAAACATGAGTTAAGATTCACATTGTGGTTAAGCCTTACCAGTAATATTGATCTCAGACATCAAGATTGACCGCAGTGTCCTAAAGACTGGTATGTTCACAAAATGTAACGGACGTTAATAAAACATGTTTCTGATTTTCATTTCCTTCATATGAAAACTGAGAAGCAGACCGGATTTGGTTTGATTATAATCCAAATAACGTAAGTGAAAAATATGAAATGCATTGATAAATCGAAAAATGAAAGACTTTCATTTATACCATTTGGCATATTTGTAAAAGAAGTCATAATAAAATGAGGAAACGATCCATGAAAATTGTCGTTTTTTTTTAAATTAAGTAAGGAATAAAATACCCAAAGATTATTGAGAGATCGGCACACAATAAGAGTTCCTTTTGACTTCTTAAGTAAAATTTAATGCTTCTTGTCACCAGAAAAAGTAAATATTACAATAATTTCGATTTCAGATTTTCCGATAGTGGAAGTACGTACTTAAGTTCATTATACTTAACTAGCTTTAATTATACTACTGAGAATATCTCAATGAAGGAATGAAAACGGTATCTCGTGGATGAGGATGTCCCGAAGTAGAATTGAATGCACCTACAGTTTTAATTTTAAACTCCATTTCGTACTTTTAGTGAAAGTCAAAAACCATAGCTTCCCTTTCCTATTCTTTATATTATTGCAATGTGTAGTTATTTTTTGCCGTCAGTAAGTAGGAGGAAAACTCCTCCGGAATATTAAGTTAAACTCGATTATATTTGTCACTACAGTGTTTATTAGACCTTATTCTTTCAGTTTTCTTTACCAACACTTGATGACATTATTTGTAAACATTACTTACAGTGGTAAATAAATGAAGCAATCCGTGTAAAAATTACCGCATATAAAAAGGACAAAGAAAACGAGGAGTTTATTTCAAATCATCATATAATAGTTTTTAAAAGATAAAGACGGCCTGTTAACCTTAAAGAACCCTGTTTAAGGGAAAACTATTGAAGGAGATCAAGTGAAACATCTATTTAAGCGTTATTTTCTTCTTTTGCTTGCCCAGTAAAAGATCGATAAATAATCATTCTTATTACTGTTTTATAATCACTTAAGGCGAATTCGAGAGAACTCTTTTACATTTAAAATCCTTTGTCATTCTCATCTACCTGCTTATGGTTGCAAGATGATACAAGGAAATCAATGTGACATTATTAACTATTCAGTTATATCAATTGATCAGACACTGAATATCCCGCATATGAACTCAACCAGAAACCCAGGCACCACCTTATGGAAATCGAGCTTTGAAACAGTTAGATATGGCAGTGTGAATTATATATCGTTTACAAGAATGTGGATAATTCAGTACTTCCAGAATTTTAATAAAGTTATGCTCTTTTGATGCACTAACTTCATTATATACTCCTATACGACTAGACTGGAATGGTTCGCTTGTTTTTATATTATTCCATGATTAAAACTAGCAAAAGCTTGTTTTGATTTAAAAATAAATGCTAGCAATAATGCTCTTTTTTTAACTTTTTGATGATGCTAAACAGTAGGACTTCAAGTGTTAAATCAGTAATAATAAGACAAGTGAGGATTTTAAACAGTGGGAAATTCAGGTATAATTTTTCGCATATAAAAGGACAGGCAAATCAGCACTGAAGGGATGAATAATTTGTTCAGAAATATACCCACCGTACTACCATCACTCACTCACTTACTCCCTCGCTGGTACTGCAGGAAAATGATATGGATGTAAGCCACCGAGCACATCGTCTTTGAGTAGAAATTAAGAGTATGTCGGGAAGGAATGGTAGAAAGCTGCTGGGAGGGGGGGGGGGGAAGGAGAGGGGCAAAAGAAGGCCTCAAGCGCGCACTACTCGCATAAATGTACACGCGTATATTTCAGTGATTTAGACGGTGAGTCACGCCTCACTTTACCGGGCTACTGTGTACCAGGAGTAGGGGAGACAGAGTAAGACGTGGGAGTGGGGTAGGAGAATTGACATCCAATCTCTTGTACTCACCTGAAAGTAATTTAGTTGTCCTGTAAGGGGGGTGGGTTGGGGAAGAGGGAAAACTACACAAAATGCAAGTTATTCGTCGTTGGTAGTGCTTGCGCTTATACCTGTACGTGTGCAAGTCATGGTATAAGCAGAGTAGAGGACGAGAAGATGACTGCAAAATAATACTGCCACCAATATGACTTTCCTTCAGCTATTCTGGAATAATAAACCAGCTGTTATTGCTAACGTTGTTAGTATCACACGACGCGCTTCGCGTATTCACTAAAAATAAAATTTGTTTGAGGTGCCAAATAAACGTTTTCTTTGGAAAAAAATAAAGCATGGAATTAAAATTGAACAACAAGGTATATGAGGCCACCTTTAATAAAATGCATTTAGATTTTGGCTAATATTTTAAAATATATAAAAGTATTAAGCTTATATTGATGAAATTGTATAAAAATGAAAATTGTGCGAATGATTTTAACGCCTTACAATAGGATTACTTGCTACATTTAAAGTTCAAGCAAACCCATTAATTATAAATTCACTATGGAGAAAGTAATTTCTATGCCCATTGAATTCAAGTGTTGTCAAACAGTCGTTTTGTGTAGATAGAATATATTTTCCTGAGCTATTTCTGCGGTTATTTATATTTATCATATAATCTCGGTCCCAAAATACCTGTGACATTCTACCATGTTGACTCATGACTCTGTGCTGCCCTAATTGTTCGTTGATAAAGCTATTGCCCATCTGATGAATGAAGAATGTAAATTCAAAGCGCATTGTTTGGCACAACCCGGTTCTACTCGCTCTTCCTTCCAAATCCCTATTCTGCTTTCTACTCCTTTCTCTTACCTTTCCCATTCCTTTACAGTTGTTGAATAGACTCACAGTTCAAACCTAACTGTTGCTTTTCTTATTATGGAAAAGACGGTTGTATCCGGTTAACCTAAAAGAAGATCATTAATTCTCTAAGGTAATACCTCCAAGCCCAACTTATTCGAGGTCTTAAAGTAACTTTATTGATGAAATTAGCACTCATTTATACTCTCCGATCCGCTTTTAACTTAAACGGTTAGTAATATACCAATTCCACGCTATATTGATATAATTCGACCACCATTTTATTCATTAAATAAATTTTTATTGAAGACTTTTGAGGTGACCGTAACTGCTCTCTTAAGTTGTAATCACTATATGAAACTTTTCTTCCCATCGCATCTTCACTCAATCCAAACAATGAATCATCCTTCATTTATGGAATTTTTCTAGTTAGCTGACTGCCGTATATAGAACTTTTATCTCTTCTACCCACGGAGAATGTTCTGTTTATTTCCACTGAAGGAAGACACCTTCATTGCTTTCTCCTATTAGTATTTGGATACTGGCTCTGCCTCTTTCCAGCAGTATTGCGACAAAATTCGTAAAGGGTTTGAAGAATGAAAACTGAGCAAGTTCATTAAGAAATGCATCGTTTTCAATTGATTTTAGCCAATAAGAGGAAAATTTTATTGATCGTCTTAAGGACACATTCGAAAATACTTTGAAAAGGAGAGAAATATTAATAATATAAGAATAATAATTTATTGAATAATAACCATTTTGCTTCACTTTGATACTGAACTTATTCCTTCGTGCACATTTTGCGTAGTAAGTCAAGCTTAAACATGAAAACATTTTTACATCATTTATATTTTTTCTGGCCTGTTCAGAACCAACGCTTCTTAATAAACTCTGCTGCTAATTTGAGACATCGATGAACCGCTACATATTCCAATTTACTGAACTTTCCAAGATCTGCGGTAAGTTGTAGATTATCTACAAATAAAAATCGAATACGTTTTCAGATAATCGGAATATATGAATATATACATATTCGAACGACCCGGGTTATCAAGTCGTGAACAGAGGGTGTTGAACCTAGAGGGCCATATTTTGTTGTGGATAATATTATTCTTAATTTCATCAAAAACCTTCAATAGATCAAGAAAGGTATAAAGTCCCCATCTTAACTAAAAATACCATAATCCAAAAAAATTCAGTTCATTATTCTAACTAGGAAAAGCTTCATGACATAATAAGAGGTTTCCATTTTGTTAGCAAGGACTGTGTTACAAAAAAGGCGTTAATTATACATAAGTTATATGAACTTGTGAGAACATTCCCTGAACTATCTAGATTGGTAGTATAAGAAAGATATTAAACATATCTGATCGATTTTAATGCTTATTCTTCTATTCCCAAGCCTTGTAAAAGTTGCAATAAATCACTTCAACTTGACTGATGACGTGAGTATGGAAATCACATAAGATGGATGCCATACATCTAATTAAGAGGGAAACTCAGCACTGGTATTTCAGACAGGGCATATTATCCATAACTACACGAGTATATTAATTTCATTAAGTCAGTTCTATTTTTTATCGGGACAACAATACATATTTCACTTGATCGTTTCTCCAATAGTGGTTTTAAAATAGTCAATATAAAATATCCTTAATTGATATGCAGATTAACTTAGAAACTTTTACAGGCAATAGATGTCTGTCAACACCTGTCAATTAGAAATCGTTGACTTGCGATAAAATCTCAATTACAGTGCTCGCAAGCGATCCGTTTGTGTATGTGCGCGTTTGCCCTAAAAATACCTAAACAGATACTGTCATCACGTCGAGATATCGAAGACGAGACAAGACCGACGTCTAAAGAAGATATGTTTTGTATATAAACCAAATTTATTCATTAATAAACCGGTGGCTTTCCAATTACCTCTACGCTGATCAGCGACATGAGTGCCTTATTCTACCTATCCACTGCGTTTCATATAAGAAATGATATTTTCCACAAATCAACTCAATGTTGATACAAACCATTAATGTTATTATGGAAATGATAAGGGTATTAATTACACTATAGTTATTTGTTTGAAATGTAGGTCCACGGCATCGCAACAGCCAATGCAATATGAAACGCATTTCATAAAATATACTACGATTGGTATATCTTTGCAGCTTATTCAACCCTTGGTATGTTAGCCCTACTCAGTCCGACTCTTTTAATGAACATCACATTATCAATCAAATTTCATTATCATTTGTGAAATAATGAATGCATGCGAATGTTAGAGTAACTGCAAGACGTCATTTTCCTAGCATTTGGAATGAACGAAAATATTGTTTATTAAGATCTGAAATAATAAATGGAATTTTTTATCATCTCAGTTAAATCGGGCCTTTTTTATAGAGTTATGTAGAACGGAGCATTTTTAAACTGTTGTGCTTGATACCTCTGGCCACTGAATTGCATTTAAAACTGAATCATACTCGGTAGTTTATACACGATTTGTTTTAGGCAAAGGTTATAAGGTCTGCCCAATCAAAGCAGAATATAAAGTAGAAAGTCGTCCAAATTATAGCATACGTACCTTAGTCGTGAAATTTTAAAAAATCTCCATTTAATTTTGAAAGCACAAGTCTAAGCCAAATAACTTCGACATTTGGTAGAAAACGGATTATACGCTATTATTATAATTTTTATTTTTGCTAAATGAAATTGTAGAATGCAAATAGTACTAATTTAGAAATAATGAAAGTGTGTTATCAGAAGGCAAATATGAAAAATTTTACCCGAATAATTTTATGTCCTTAAATCACCGTAGTAAATACCCGTACACGGTCGTAAGCGGATATTTTAAGCGGATTGGGCTCTTCAACTAAAGGTGCTTATTGAATGTCTTTATAAAATTTTTGTTCTTTCTAATAAATTAGTCAGTATTGATTGTTTAAGCTGTTTTAAGCTGAATTTTAAAAAATTCAGTTTTTTAATCGAATCTGGTTTTAAAGAAATATGCAAAAAGAGGAATCTCAGCGTGTGAATACTACAATCATAAAGCCGATAGTGTATGGCAATGTATCGCGTTACTTAGGCAAAAAACGTGAAGAAGACGGTCGTACCCATGTCTGGACGGCATTTCTCCGGCCCTTCGATCCCAATGATGATATTTCCCTCTATGTCAAACGCGTACAATTTAAACTTCATGAAAGTTATTCCAACCCTATTCGCACCGTTACTAAGCCACCCTTTGAGGTAACTGAAACTGGATGGGGTGAATTTGATATCGCTATGAAGGTAAGATTTGAACTAGATTTTATTGGAATTCTGTATCTCAGTCTTAGAGTGTTATTGTCGTTTATAGGTGTTTTTCATTGATTCCAGTATGAAACCTCTAACAATTAATCATCTTATAAAACTCTTTCACTTTGATCATGAGATTATGATGGGTCAAAAGAGTTTAGTTCGTGAAATCTATGATGAAATGGTCTTTGTGGATCCATCGCCTGAAATGTATCACGGTCTTATGAAGTCAACTACTTCAAATCGGTCCAAACTCCCTCCTGTACATCACGAGACAGATTTTACCGAATCCAATCAGCAAGCTCTTGAGCACATCGAGGACTTGAATAAGAAAGTCGTTGAATCTATTTCAGCTTATCGTCAGCAGTTGATTCTCAAAAAGGATATCGTGGAAGAGGTAAAAGCTATTGCCGATAAAGTTGAAGCATCAGTGATAGGCTCCATACCGTGAAATGCGTTCTTTTCGGGTTTATTTTTATATGATAATTGTATTTGTATATTTGTAGATATTTTTCTAAATAGAAGAAATTAGTCTCTTCAATGTTTTTCTTTATTCCTGGAAGCTACTTTTCTTTAAGGATTGAAATTAATCTGTACAAAATTTAACTATGAAGTCATTCTCTATAGTGGTTTCAGTCTCCTTTATCCTCCAATAAGCTACATTTTATATTGTAAAACATCATGGTTGCTAAATATTCCAGGACCGTTGAAGTGAAGCGTTTTCCAACTCCCCTCTCGGGCATCCCGGATCACCTGATATGAACATCGAGTCCTGTCATACCTCTCTAGATCATCTTTAACTGCTACGATTAGTCACAGTTCACGGAATGAATGTGTATTGAGGAGTTTTGCTGTTGCTTCCATTAACTTTTGTACCACTGGGCCATTTAAGCGGTTAGTTAATCACGTGCCTGGATTATTATTAGCTAGATGTCTTTTTATTTTCCCGACGCAGTTGTCATCATGCACGTCGTCCAAGTCAGAAATCAAAAGTTTGGTGCACTATGTGATTGGCGGACGGTCAACTGCATTCGTTATTTATTCCTGATAAGCAAAGGAGGGGTTAGAGTGTGGGTTTGTCATCAGAGATGCTCCAGGATACCCTAGCTAGGTGCTATTAGAACTTACAGCGATGGTTTCGGAAATTTTGCATACCAAATCTTAAGTCTAAGGTGATGAGCTTTTTCATCATGTAAAGGGAAAGAAACCCAAAGGTTAGCACAGACCGCGTTCAATGGTAAACGGTTGATAAATAGGATGTTCACTTTTCCTTTTAATATTAACCAAACCTATTTCGCACATTTCAACCGTAATGGTTCCAAGTATTGTACTAAAGGGGATGGGACTATGGTTCCTGAAATTTTAGAGGCCACGACTTCTATGTTCATTTACCCACGTTCAGTGAACTGCATGACCAACCATACCTGTTAGATTTGGTCAATAGAAAGGTGGTTGAATGCGTGTTTTTACTTCTAAAGGGAAACGTGTAGTACTAAGTGGAGCTCATCACAGGCTGGGAGTGCTTTATTGGGAAGTCGGACTTTTGTAAGTGTTGTAGAAATATTTGCTGTCTTTCTTTTTTTACACAACTAAAAATAATTATAGATGCTTCTGGTTGGCAGTACTCTGTTCACCATTGGTCACTCTTATCAGTTGGAAATTACTTTCAATATAATTACCTACTGATGAATAGTTAGTAACACACAATTTAGGAAACCCACAAAAGTCCTGTTAATAGGAAAAGAACATCTCTAGAAGTTAAAAGGAAGGGTTCGAGATGTATGGAAAATACATTTTTTTTATTAATTATTAATTGATTATTAAGAAGGAAAAAGTAGAGATAGTAAACGCCGATGCTTCATAGAATTTAGCACTTATGCAAATGGATTGTGAGTAGAAAAGAGTGTTTGAAAGTGTGCGATTCAATTTCAGGGAATAAATTAATATGAAGAGGGAAGACATTCACTCACATTCTCAGACGCAGTCTAATAAACACATTCAGATGATCAATCGTCAGTTGGCAAAGTGCTATGAGACGCTCGGGTATAATTATCAGAAACTGTGACGACCAAGCAGTAAAACAATTGCCAAGGCAAAGGGAATGATACATTGCTACTTACAAAAGTTAGTAGCTTAGAACGTTCAAAATTGTCAAACGCCGACAAAATAGCTACTTCAAGTTCCAAAATAGACATTAGACGAGGTATTCAAATGAAATTCTTGCATTTTGGAGATATTTTTTTGCAATTTTCGCATGAATTATGAATAAAAATTGCAATCTGGCAGGTGTATTTAAATAATGGTGCGTAAATTCCAAAAAAATTTTGCTTGAGATGTCGAAATGTCACAAATTGTTCCAAAATGCAAATTATTCACTGCATAAAAACAAAGGTATGCAGCACTTCAACCGAGAAAATGATGGATGACAACGCATGGGAATGAGCTAGAAGAGGCAATAAATATGGCCAGAAAAGGTAGACAACTTGAATTTTTTTAATAAGTTGTGGGATCTGAAGATAAAATGAAATAATCGGGATCTTGCAGGCGTAGATAAACTATTCATAAATATGCAAATAGCCCATTAAAGTATCTAGAGATATATCAGAGTTAGAAAAATATTTTGGTTAACGATTTTTATCATACATAAATAATATTATCTTAACAAAACAATGTAGTTCATTGATCAATAAGCCAAGTAAAAAGCGTAATTTCCATCGGAAATGCTTGAAAAAATATTAGCGATAGCACTTAAAATCAGAGATCATCTTATTATGATTATGCAATATCGTCCTGCTTTCTCGACCTTGGAAAGAATAAGATGAATTCAAATGGAAAGACTGACGATTCTAATTGATCATCCAAATACCTTTTCGATCCTCTCCTTTTATTCCTTACTTGTCCTACTGTCGACCGATTTCCGTTGCTTTTCCACAATGAACCATCACCATTTTTTGCCCCACTATGGATTATAATAACAATGAACAGTAGACTATTCATGCTTGCCATCCAGCTATCATGGCATACGAAGAATATTAACCAATGTTTTGGAATGACGTTATTGAAAATGCCAATATCTGACTAAAGGCAATCGCGCTGATAATAATGACACAGGAATAACCGGAATTAACAATATGAATGACTCTAATAACTACAACACTGTAATTTTTTCCCTAATTTAGTTCATCTTGAGTGAACACAGGTCAGTGAGCTCTGCTAAGTTAAAAAATCCTAGCTGATTTCAAAGCAGTAAATACTAGCTTATACTGGCCAAACACTACAAAAATAAAGGTGGGAGTGGTATAATCAAAAATTCTTTAAACTCTCTCAATTTGAGATATTAGCTTTCTTCTGGTATTAGATAACTTAGAAGTGGATCGTAAACTATGTGACTATGAAGCTACAAGGAACTCAAATCTCCGTTCATGTAAATCAGCGTAATTGCCTCCAGTTGTCTTGAAAACGACTCACCAATAAAAATAAACTTCTCGAGTATCCTGATGATGATAAGGACAAAGAGGCGCAAATTAGAACTCAAGCCCTTACTTTTCAAGGAAGATAATTTTTACCTTTCTCCCTATTTGATAACTTGAATATTTAAAACTATACATCCTTATTTCCAAAGCGTAATTGGAATATGAATATTATTAGCATTAATAATTAAATTGCTTAACCTATACCGTGCGTGTAACTGCTTAATTAAATGTCTTGAGTTCGAATTCCACAAGATTGACTACCCTGATTGGAATGACCAATGTGATAATCTATGATAGACTATTGAATTGTCTTTCTACCTCCCTCGCATATGCATTGTTGGAACCCAATCTAATTATTCAGCATTTATTGTTTATCGGACGAAGATAGATATTAATTTAATAAGTTTTTAATTTATTTACTACATTTATAATGCTTATTTGTCGCTTTTATAAAGCTACAGCTATTCAGACCCCAGAAAGAAGAAGGGAGGGGGGGGGGAGACCTGTATGTCAAGCAATGTTTTCGTCAAGAAAATAATTTTGCTTATATACGTAATTACGAATTTACGGCTTGATTAACCAATAATTGCATCGATAATTACTTCAGTGGTGGTCTTACATATTTTGGTGTGAGAGTAGATTTCTAATAATCCATAATCCAGTGCACGAAAGATGAAGTCTAAGAGTTTCGCTCGAGTGCATCGAAAATATTTGATAAGGCTTCTTAATACTATTATTAGAAGAAAAAGCAATTGTTAGATTTAATTCTTTCTTAAGAAAGCCTTTATGCAAAGACGTACTTCCTCGTTTTTTAATCTCTCCATAAAATTAATCTTGGGGAGGACGAGAGGAGCGGAGGGGGCATCATTCCGCTGGTAGTCAAGATCAAGCCCCCATTGTCCGTTCATCAATTCTTAAAAAAGCCATGACTTAACACTCTCCACATATCTTCAAAGCTGACTCACACCCGATGGGCCTCAGACACATGTGTTTTTCCGCTTTTTCCCCCAACAGACACTAAACTGTTCTCCTCTCCCGTGAAAGAAAAATAACGAAGATACAAATCATACCATACATGTCATTTTGTCCCATTTGGCCTACTTTATGGGTATCTAACATGGCCACCTAGTTTATCCCCCTTTCCAATTACTCATACTATGTTATGACTTTTGCATAGAGGTTGTTCCAAATCCCTATTACTCTTGATAGCAATTTTGACACACGAAACGGAGTTAACCAAGATGCCGATAGCTAAGTGACATATTGATAATCTTTTTGAAGATCTACCATTTAAACGGCGTTAGTAGAAGGTGATTAATAGTAGAAAAAAAGGCTAGACTGCTGGTCTGCACTACTTTTAGCATTTAGTTCTAGACGGCTAATTATAAAGCCGCACCTTTACCAAGAAACAGTTGTTTATCAGGGTTTGTAATCTCTCCTCGTAATTTCAGTCAAATATAAAGTAACAAAAGTACTGGAAAAGAAAATTGTACTTTTTTGAAGATAGGACCCACAGACTTTTTGCGTTTATTTTCTTGAAACAAACTGAGTATTATTTTTAGCAGCGATGATAGTTCAATAAGAAATTCATTCGCATTCAATTCGCATTATGTCAAAAATCCCCTTGGCAAATATCAGATAGCTGCCCTTAATGATTTAGAAAAGACGAGCGTATCGAGATGGCATGTACCATTTAATGTATTTGATTAACTGATCAATAGAATCTGAGCACCACGGACATGAGTTTAATCAAGAACATGGGGATTCAACTCCCGATATGAAAATTTGAAACACTAAGACAAGACGCATTGAACCATCCACATGAAAAAAAGTGGCTGCGAAATCACATGAATGCTCTTAACTGAGATTTTCCCAATTAAGAACATAATAATGATGTGAGAGAACAAGTCCGATCGAAGTTCAAATGAAAAAAAGCAGTTGACTTGACTCCAAGAGCTCAGATTCTCCCTTTTACTGACTAAATACCCTCTCTTAGGGAATTATCTCTCCCATTTCTTCTTACTAACCCTCGTAAAATATTTTGCACTACAATCGCAGATAAATAAGTGAAAATAGGGCCATCTGAAAAATGAAAAAGAGTTCGAATTCTGATACCCTGACTTTCTATTTCTATTCGAAAACTCTCCCACTTCATTTCTTATTAGATTATTTTCTGTTCCATGTGATAAGATGTTTCTCCATGACAAAATATTGTAGACGCCCTTTCATTTGTCATAAAAATAATTCTAATAACGCAATTCAGTTATTTGATCAAATAAAGCATTTAAATCCGAAATAAGAGGCAGAGAATTTAAATTTCAAAGCATTATTTTAGGTAAATTACATTTTAGAATTGTTTCTTTTAACTGAGCGTAGAAGATGAGACCAACTGTAATTTAACCATAGAAATTTCCACCAATTTTATTTATCTACCATTTTACATAATCTATTTTCTTTTAATTAACTTACCGTATTTTTGAAGTTGATCTTCTGGTTTAACGAGAAGACAACTTTCTTCATGTATAAATATGAAGTTATGAACCCACGCGATATCATCGGGTGCCCATTTAAGGGACACTACTATTGTAGTTACTCAAACCCCATTAGAAAGAAAGTAGAAAATCTGTTTATATCAGGTCGTACTTGAAGTTCTGTCTAATTTCTGAGCTGTATTTAGGGTATGATTCCTTCAATTTAGTTGTTAATGTTATATGCTTATCCATAGTAATTAATAAAATATTATTTCCTCTTTTAGATTGTGTGATAATTATCGTTATTAATAACTATTTCTGGCCCTAATGTACACTCTAAATAAAGAGCATAAAAAAATAATGTGCGTTTGAGGAAAATATTGTCAATAAATATAACACTTTGAAGAATGATTGGCTACCTGATTGGTCAGGCAGAAACAGAGAAATTTGCGAACTCTACATCAGGCACTGAACATGTTCGAATATGCTTCTTATAAGCATCATTAATACTCTCCGATTTCATCAAAGGCTTACATATTTTATACGTATTTCTGCCAAACCCACGTTGAAGTTGAGCGTGCCTTCTCTGTCTTATCAATAATAAGTGGAAAATTACGAGGACGAGCGGTCACTTTAATTGTATAATGTCTGCCGGAAAGATTTAAGCCCTTTTTGGCGTCTTATGATTTAAATGTTTATGCACCGCCGCTCCGTCTATATATACAAAGGAAAATTTTCGCTGCACAGTTTGCTTTGATCCCTCGAGTTTCTTTTCCAAGTATCATTTTTTAAAGTCCCCTATTTATTCAAATGGGCACAAAGTAGTCCAATGAACAAAATTACTTTGGTTCCTTTCCTGGCTTATTTAAATAAATGTCTGTGAAAAATGGGCTGAATATATTCATACAGATTTTCTGAGGTGATTTCACACGCTGCAGGTCTGAAAATCCATGATAATTGCAGAAAAGCAAATGTTTATTATGGGATAGGAATATTTCCCAGGAGATGGAAAATGTTATGGAGTCGCCCTGATTAAAAATTCGCATTTCCACTTTTGACCACTTTTGATCAAGAGACTGAAGGTTTACGGGGTGAATAAAAAATCCGTGATCTTTAACTTTACCCGCGATATACAGAAAGAGAAGGTATCTGAGCATTCATTTCTGAAGACTTTTGAGTTAATAAGAATACACACTCAATTTTTAGTAAAAAAAGAAAAACGGAAAGAAGGCTGTCATCCCTCCATTTTTGCACGGTTCTGTCAACAGCGCTCTTTATCTCTGGTGTAATAAATACAAATACAAAATACTAGTTAATATCAGCTAATCTGTTAGCAAAGGGTTCCCGAATTTCCTCTCGTTCTAAATGAACTAATCCAGATCGCAATATCCCTTATGAGGCAATCAATTCAATCGATTAATATTATTGACAAAACTTAGAGAGACATCAATTTATATGAAATTTGTGGCTTTCAAAAGCTTTGGATGCAAAGATCTTTGAAATTTAGCTTTCCAACGGAAATTATTAATTTTTTTCCTTATTACTTCTCTGGAGGAAGTTAACAGATGTAACTAAATTTGAATGTGAATTATTCGGAATGCTCTTTTGTAGGAACTTGTTCAACGGATAACAATATAAATATGATATGTATTTTTTTTGGCCGTGCATATTGTTTCAGTTTTCGAAAGAATGTTTAAAAAATAACTCGGTATCAAGATTTACAAAAGTTAGAGTGCTCAAGAATATGTTAAGTTCTCGGCGATTGCGAAGTTTGAAAACCAGATGTTAGGATGCAAAAATGGTGATCGATTATCAGAGTAGATGTTCAGATCAATGCAAGAAAAGTCACGATCTGAAATGCAAAATTCAACACCACTGTTTCTGTAATAAAATTCTGAGTGCTTAGAATGATTATGCATGATTAAAATATCAAATAAAACCTAATGTTGTGTGTATTCTAATCTAATTCTAATTATAAAAACGGTTAATGATTGAATTTTTTGATTTTTAAGAGTTACTCCTCAATCATTCATTAACTATTCTAAACGGCTATTAACTATTACTTTCCTTGTGAAAATAGTCCACACTTGATAATAAATACGCATTGAAAAGTATGCCGGAAAATTCCTGTTTCACATTTAATTTAGCACTTAATTAGACGCTTTCTGGTCATAAATGAAAACTGATATTCTCTCATGTTTGTTTTAAAACTAACTCGGACCCTCTTGGCTAACCACAAAATGAAGTATACAGCAAGTCTGATCTTGTTCTCTGCTGAATGGCTACTACTAAAACTCTTATACTTGCACGGGTTTGTGAATACAGTCTTGTGCAAACACAGAAACACGTATTGTCTGAAAATGCTATATTGAAAATGGGGCTGAATGTACTAAATATTCACAGAAAAACATTTTTAGGTCTCACAAATAGAACTGAAACCTATTTAATTGATAGTCCTAATTCTATTCTATATTAATCCAATTAATTCTTATTCGTGTCACACAAGTGCATTATCGTTTCCATGTTTTCTAGCGAAAATGACACTATCCCATTATCGATTCGCTTTATTCTTTTAGTCAACTAATTTTTAAAAAATGCTTAAAATTATCGTTGTTATTAACCACAGTAATAATAAAAATTAACTATTTCTTAACTGTGGAAATCATCGAATAGTACAGAGTCCAACAACAATAAAGGGGAGAAATCTAAAAGATAGAGTAGGAAACTTCATATGATTTTTTCCGTATTCAGGTTGTACAATACTTACTGAATGAGCAATTTATTTACCAAAATTCAAAATTCTCGATTCGTCCCCGGGATTGCAGCAAATGCTTGTCTGCGATTGTCACAGGTTACTGACAGGTATTATTTTGTCAAGAGGGGTCGGTCTTGCCGCTTCAGTCTATTTATTCTTCCGGCGGTTGTGGACGCAAATGATCTTACGTGATATTTCACAGTTTATAGTTTTAACGTAGCGGAGATGAAATAGCTAAAAATTTTAAGTTAGCAGGGCTTCATAAGTTGCTTAAAATATTTAAAACGTCTTAAGCCCCATTTATTATGCAATTATTATCTTATTAATAGATTAATTTGAGCTTTAATAATCATAGTTGAAAATAATAAAAATTAACCCAAATTCCTTAAAAATTTCCCTAAGATTTACTGATACTATTCAGGATGCGAATATTGAAGTCATACTAATGTAATTAAACAAATAATACATAAATGAAGTAATTCTGATAATATTAAGTATAAAGTACTCTACATAGATTTACTGCTACTTGTTTTAATTGGATCATAAGACATACGGTTAGACGAAAATGATTCCCTTCTTTAGATGAAAAAATTATTTATTTTCCTGTTTTTTTTATAAAAAGAACATGAGAAGAATATAATCAATATGGGATTTTGAAGAAAATGGATAATCCATAAGCATACACATGCAACCTCATAAACGCTCGAACCTTGAGCTTTGCACAGTCGTTTTTGAGTCATTAGGCCTATCATTACTACTGATATCCAAACTTTCTCACGTATAGTGTTTCTAAACCTCTGGAGATTGTTATAAAGAATTAAAAACTCCAATGCCCGTTAACAAAGGAGTAACCATATTTGATTTAAGTGGGGGCAAAGTATCCTGGAGCTGTCCTTATGAGAATTTCACATTTTACCATTCCTTTTACTGACCAATGGGTTTGGCCGTCGATGTCACCGAATGTACGCCGATGAATAACTTTCTTATGGTCTTTGACTTAGAAAACGTGAATGTTGACCACTGTGATACTGATGCCCAGGATATGGGTTGCTTTTCAATCACCTTGTATTATACAAATTTCTGCAAATTTCTAAACCATATAACAAGTTGGAACTGTGTCTAACAAACACGTGCTTATTTTCTTAAACCAGTCCTGAATCCAAATTACCACATTTGGATGATAAATGTTTCCATCCGATAGGATGTAGTAAATTCGTCTAGGCCTCTGTACTTACTTAAAGACGATGATTGATGGTCAGAAATGCACAGAAGGCGTCTATCTAAATCTCGGCTGGTGAAGTATGACTCTACCGATTCAGCTGTGCGTGATTCATGATCATGGCTTCTATTATTTTGAATATAGGTGAGGGAGGAGGCCGGATTTGCTAGACACCAAACATTCATGCAATACCAAGACAGATTAGTCAGTCAGTGTATATTTGGGCGTAGATTATGTTGCACACGTGGGGTGAAAAAAACAAACACAGAAGAAGAAGAAAAATAAGAAGGAACAGGCACATGGTTAGATCAGGTTACCCCGTAAAGTGAATTCAAATCAGCAAATCGGGTATGAGTCTGCCATTAAAACAAAATAGGTTCAGTTTAGTTAATAATCGCAAAGAAAGAGATTTGTTCATTCTTGTTAGATATTCTTTACGATAATATTGGTAGAAATAATCTTCAGACTTCTCAATCGTTGTAGCATTTACCAGAGAGAGATCCATCCAGACAGTTCATATCTAATTATAAAATCATGTAGTTAGTTATTTTTGCATTTATTTATTTAATTTATTTTTTAATTTATTGATTTAATCTTTATTTAATGAAATGGGTCCAAACTTGCACAGAGGATCGTAAAATGAGCACTTTATAAAAGTCAAAGAAATCATTTATTTGCTTTCCGATTCCCTAGAATGAAAGTATTTGCAATCAACAGTTTTTATATGGAAAGGCAATCCGGAGCCATTTAAGTAGTGCCATATATACTTCAATCGATCTAGGCCAACCACAGATTCAACTGAGAGAGTGGATTAGTTGGTATGTGTATCGGTCATTCTTAATGTCGAAAGTGGCGTTACTGTTCTGTCCGCTAATATTTGAAGTTTAAAAGAATTAATGTTTTCTCATGACGTATGTATGCCATAAGCATGAAAAAACGTGACACTGGCGCAGGGTCATTGTATGTAGATGAAAGGATGAAACCGTTGAAAAAAAAATTAACGTTATAAACATCTTCTTGATGAAATTACATTCAGTTATCCAAATAGTGATTGATACTAACTAGTTGAATTGGTTGCTTCGATCATGGAAAATAAAATAGAATTGTCAAACGAAAATCATAATTAAAACCGGAATTATTGTCAGTTTTATTTTCAATTTAATCATAAATATCATCGACGATACCTATTCCTGTGCTGTGGGGTTCAGGAATGCGAAAGGTGTGATCGGGGATCATATTTAACAGAGGATGATTCATTCCAAATGAACCGATTAGTCTTCCTTTCTCCCTTCATTTTTCACAATTATGTAAGATTAACTCTTTTCATGGTAAATTGGTCCATTTTCTCCCTTTTTCCTTTCCTTTTACAGAATGCGATCCTATTTCGTTCTGTGACCAGGCTGTATATGCCATACGAGGTGTTTTGCGATTAGTAGAAATCGGTCACATTGTTCACTCCAGTGTGGGCAAACTGTTTTCCTTCTATTTTCCGGTAAGAAACTTATTTTTCAGTCGTTGCCAAAATGCCTTTTATTGGTAAATAACCACTAATCATTTGCTAATGCCACATATGTCTAGCATCAGGGCATATTAGTTAGAAAGGCAATATTTCTAACTCTGTATACTAATTAGAGTTACCCTTTTAAAATAAATAGTATTTTGAGAAATTAGAACTAAGCTTTAAGGGAAATTGGGCTAAATATTAAATTGTGTATTATTACTCATAGCAAAGCAAAAACACAAATTTTGAAAACAATTAAACATCTCAACACGGAAAAGAGTTAAATATTCCAATGAGAGGTGAAATGGGAAATGGGAAATCGGGTAGAAGTCGGGTGCAAATTCAGGATGTCAAAAGAGTTATACTTCTTTTAAAATCTGAATGCATGACGTTGTCCACCCCTGACTTAATGTGTGTAGATTATTGCTTTACGCACTGACGTTCATACTTCATAATTTGATCCCTAAGTTTCTGCGTAAGAGTTCAAGTCTGAATTGTTCACAGCTCACTGACTAAGGGGATAAACTGAATAATTCGTTATGCCATATCAATAATTTTACCTCTCCTAACAGCCAAGATCGGCTATTTAATATTTGCTAACGTCTTTTTGGTTCCATCTTCGGATTTTCATTCCTTTAACATTTTTTCGCAGAAAAACATTTTCTAATTATCGGATTTTTGCAATCTTTTGCGCATATGGGTTGACCTTTAATACAAAATTTGCGGAAGTAATGAACAGGCAATTTCGTTTTTAAACGGGTTTTCCTTTTGCTAAATATTAATTATCCCAGCCTTGAACAGATTTGAAATTTGGTTCCCCAATTAAAGTAGAGATTTCCCGGAATAGTAATAATAGTAATACCACCCAACTATAAAACCTGGAATCTTCCAGATGACTGGCGATAACTGGTGCGTACCCAAAAGCATCGAATTCTAGGCTCCTGTTCTGGCAGTCGAGCAGAAGCAAATAAATGAAAAACTAGATTTATTTTAGGACAGGAAATGCAACCCGTCTTTGATTGAGAAGCGCTATCAAGTGAATCGTATTTGGAGCCACATAAGGAATGCTGGACAGAGAAATTGAAAAGTAGTTCTAAATGTCATTTGTCATTAGTAGAAGTCAAAAGATATTGTTTACTATGCGAGAACGAGAAAATTAAAGGACGAAAACCTCCGTATGGTTATGTTACTATTACTAAATAAGTATATCCTAACCCCATTAAGGGAAGTATTAAACACTTTACTTAATAGAGGAAAGGTAACACAGAGATGGTTATAAAAGAAACTTAAATTCAACCATTCCTCCTGTTGGCCAGGAATAACTAGTGCCGGTCGGCATTCCTATCACTGGATGAGCCTTGAGCCCGTGAGATTGGATTCAACAAAAATACAGGTTGAAGCATGTTGTTCCCCTAGACTATGATTGAACTCCCTCATTTATGGTATTTGAGACCCCATTTCTAAGGTATACGATATCCGGCGATTACTCGACTTTGCCTCTCATCTTTCTCACCAAGTCCCACCCACTATCATCCGTTTTGCGTCATTCGCTTGCTTTAAAAATCTTCCCAACAAATCGTGGAAGTGTTGCAGAAAGGTCAACACCTTTCCCTCTCTATTTCTGCACATGTTTTGAGGCGATTTCTGTGACGCTGGGTAGAGTAGTCATCCCCGTCTACATCCTTGCGTATTACGCACACACTTTCATAAGAACTTTCTGGACAGGTGCAGTACACGCTTCGTCAACGTTAAGCGGGATTCTCGTTTCCCTCTCACTTCGCTTCTTCCCCGCCTTTTGCACCTGTTCCATACTCGCACACATACGAGTGTCTCAGTTGTGTCTGCGTATATATTTTGATGTCTATGCGTGTACTTGAGTGGCAATAATCTTGTGACTCAGTCTGGAGGACCGCTGGAGTGAATCACTCAGTTAATAACATGAACCGCATTTCTGGATTCTTCGAACAACCATATATTGTTTAAATTTTAAATTTAATGTTGTAAAACGCAAAGGTTGAAATAAATGAGAAAAAGAGATTAAATCGGAAATGTTATAAAATAATAAACGAAGATAACATTTTAAGAAAAGAGAGGAATATACAGCATTAAGGGCTGTCAATTTTGAAGGAATTCTTTAAATCCAACCAAATTACTACCTTTCAACTTTTCACGACGTGAAGTAGATCACATCAAATCCTATTTTTATTCAAAACCTAAATTAATGTTCAACATTTTACAGTACTTGCGTTGATGGACGAAAAATTTACTAAATCTCTCAGGTCTTCATTAACAAGCGCTGAATTTGAATTCTGAGTAAAACTCTTTTAACAACCATATTTGAGCCCCCACTGGACCACCTAAGATTATTTCTGATTCCACAACTATTTGAACAAAAATTGAAAGTATGATCAAGAGTCCTCTTACGTTCAAATCTTTCCGACTGTACCTTGATGGAATAGGCACAGAATAAAGACTTTTTTCCATAGGGGCTTTTAGGACGCTCAGTTCGGGCACAGCCTCGTCGATATGACACTTGCATTCTTAGTTTGTTTCAACCAGTTGGTTTGATCATATTTTACACTGTGTTCTGGCTAAGGAGTATAGAACTAATGCCCTCTGACTTTGCAGGCAAGCACATTGATTCCTGCATTCAGATATATTAAATAATAATAAGGTAAATTTATGCAACTATTTTGTGAAACAAAAGAACTGAGACGATCAAGAGCAACGGAAAATTTTGCCACTTGTGCAAACGTGACACAGTGGTCAGTGTGCACGTGATTGAAGCTCATCGGCGTACGTTCAGTAACGTGGATAGCCAACTGCTTTGATTAATTCTGATCAACAAAAGAGGTGAGAGAATGCGAGTTTCTTACAGTAATGTTTTCGGGATATTACTCGTCTATTGTTAGGTATTATTTGCACTTATCTGTTGAGCTTGGAAAGTGTCTTTCTAACCCCTCTAGCCAAAGCAAAATTCAAATTATGAATAGTTCAAAATTTAAAAATCTTATTTACGCTATTATCCAGCAGAATTCCATACCATTCAATGAAGGTTCATTTAACCTCCTTAATCAGTCAAATTTTTGCTTTGAAATTTTGATTGAAAAAAGCCAAACCCTTACTTTCTATAAAATTAAGACCGCTACCTTAAAGATGCAAAAACCAAAGATCAACTCAAAACGGACCACTATCTTTTTCTCTCACTTATCTACCTCTCGTTGCACCTGCTTCAACTATACAAGTGGCTAGATTTCTGTACGTATGTGCCTATGTATGGGCTTATACAAATGCCCTGCGAAGAAGCCTGAATGCCAACAATCTTCTGACTCATTCTGGGAACCTTTAAACTGATTCACATTGGATTAGACTGAAATTTGTGAAAAAAGTGAACTTCATTACTAACCTCTCGCTCTCGCTACCTAATATTCCTGGAATAAATTCTCCCTTTTAACGCCTAAAACATGCATAGAGCATTAGTGTAAACTGTAATAAGATAGTAGATGAAAAAATGAGATGTTATCAATCTTTCCGGGCGTTTAGAAAAGAAACCATGAAAAGGTACAGCCAACCATCTCAAATATTTAATAAGCCCCGAACATCATGGACAAGAATTTACACAGAAATCCAGAAGACAAATGTGAAACTTGAAATTTGGAACAGGAAATAATGAACGGTCTATTGAGTAAACAGTGTGCGACAAGAATCTAAAAAAATTAAAGGAAGACTCTTTTGATATTCTGACTTCTTCTCTACTTACATTTGATTCCACTCCCTTATTCCTCATTGGACGTTTCACTTTTACCCACAGTGAAAATTTCTTTAATAACGATTATAGGTATGTTCAGATACACGGGTGAAGAATTCGCAAAATCAAAGAACATATAAAGTATTTAAAAAACGATTAATATCGCAAAAGATAGTTAATTGAAAGTGTCTATTCTAGAATCTTGATATTAATTTAAGTTAGAGTCAATATTAGGTAACTATAATATGAGTCAAAATAAATAAGACTAGTTATAAATAAGGCTTCAGTGAAAATATGTCGTCGGTCTTTAATCTAAACTTAATATCATACCGATGAAAATCCTGAACCCTATGGAGCGAATTCTCATACTCTTCCACCAAAGTAATTGGAGCCTTAAAGTAATGAATCCATTTGATAGACTATTATGGTGTATCATAAGCACATAGTATTATTACGTCTTTTTTTCCCGATCAGGCGAATCTGATTTTTAAATTAAATACGACTAAATCTTTCCACCAATGAAAAAGAGTGTTTATCTAGGAAAGTTTATTTTTCTAAACCTTCCCTTTAAAATATTATTCAAAACATTACTTGATGTAACAGCGAGACTAAAAAACCTGCATCAATCTTTATATTAAACCACTCAGTTAAGAAAATATGAAATTAGTACCTCTATATGCCGTTTTTAAAATAAAAAATATGACAAGATAGAGAGAACAAACTAAGCTAGTACCCCTTCCAAATACACAAGCTCAATTGCAAAAGGACAAAAATAAGACAGAGTCGGTAATAGATTGTTCTTTTTATTGTCATATAACAGAGTGGAGGCGGCGACCTTGAAACCAATAAAGCGAAATTTGTTTCCTTGGGGGAGTAGAACTCACGACGCCACTGCCAGCCAATGGAGGAAATCGATAGGCGGCTTGGATTCCAGGGTTGTCATGATTATAACTATAAGCAAATCACGGTAATGGGTGACAAAGCACGTAAAAATATAAAGCCACCACAAAAATGACCATATATGACTATTAAATGGGAGTATTATACAAATTAATGTGGCAATATCATAGGTTCTATTGACATTGAACCATAATTTAAAATAGAACCAGAACGCCATAGTGTTTCTGCCTACGAATCCATACCTGAAAGGAATGCATACAAAAAATATTAGCTAAAGTAACACAGAGATTTTCTGAATGTCATGTTAAAAAGTGTGGAACACCGGGACGCTGCCGAAAGAGCGGCAAATTACAACAAATGCAAAGGCCCAATTCGGGGATATTTCAAGATTTATATGAGTGGTCGTTCGAAATATGCACCCATGTTGAATAATCCAGTAGAATTTCATACGTTCAGACGATGTCCGATTTCTCTCTTCCTAACCACAATATTTAATACTTTGTTTTAAAAGAGGAAATTGGAAAAAGGCTTAAAATTAGTTCTAGTAATGGACAAGGGAATAAAATTTACTCATTTATAAAGTTTGCATTCTAGCTATATTAAAGACGACAAAGAAATCCATTTCAAAAGTGAAGAAAGTGAAAAATCTGGCAATGTAGATACTCCTTTCAAATTTGTATACTTTTGAACTAATCTTAAACCACATTATAAATAAAAGAGAGGCTCATTTTTACACTACATTACAATGACCTACAAGTGTTCAGTTAGAAACCCGTGTTCTTAAAACTTATTTACATCTTAGTTTATGCATTTGGGTCTAAGGAATTTCAAGGTTTTATGGAATCTCATCAAATAGTTACATTCTGATTGGAGCAGATAACACTGAATAATAGCCGGCACAATTTCCTTTTAAGAATTTTTTCTCGTTCAAATCAGACATTAAAATATTGAAGTACTTTTTTAAAATCAATAAATTAGGATCCCAAATTATTTTTCAATTTTTTAAAAGGTGATTATATATTATTAAATTGGTATAAATTTACAAGGAAAAGAAAGTCCTTAATTAAGTTGTTTAACTTCCTAATCCGTTAAGGAATGCATTAGAGGGAAGGTTTTATGAAAAACTCACATTCTACCATCTTTCTTGCTGACCAGGGTGGTCGGTCTTCCAAACCTTTAACTGTACACGGATGCGCTTCGAACCTTTAACCTTAATTGGCGTGAATGTTGACCATGAGATCAAAAGGTCCTTTTATCAACACATATTTTTAAATTTTTCATAGGTATGCAAGAAGAGCCTTATAGAATTAGGTAAATGTTGATTCCATTTTGCTCTTCTGTATAAACTGATTCGAAACAATATTTAGAAACTGTACAGAATTATCTATTTGTTTAGTTAAATTGATCTGACAAGAAGATTCACGGCCTTTAAACCTTAAAATATTTAAAGGAATAGAATCTGATCGTTCAGTCCTGTCAAGTGCGTTCTCTTATTTTTGTTTTACAATGAACGTCAAAATTTTCCTTTCGAATCACACTTTGAGTTTCGACTTCCATGAACTTCTAGAACTACTTTCAAGACGAAACCACATTGCAGTCTAAGGTGGATAGCACGTTAATGTCTCTTCACGTACTATGGGCTGTTTTAATATTTGAATCGGCAATTATTATATTCATGTATAATATAGTTTCTGAAATTTGCATTCATAGGATTGTTTTCTTTTCCTTTTACTTAAAAAATTATAATTGAGAAAGCAGACAGCTCGAAAATTCTCAAGAACGTGATAAAGGGCAGTTCAGCCAGTTTCCTGACTTTTATCCTCTTTCCTCAATTCCTTTAAAGAAAGTGAAATATTCTATCAGTATTTTGCTATAGATATTAGTGATCAACGATTCCTGAACCAATTCAAAGGTCTAAAGATCGATGCTCATCAGATCTTATTCAATTTGGCAGATGACCATCCGCAACGAAAAAAGACTAACATGAAGAGTTGTAGAACGCAATTTTCTCATTCGATACCTTCCATTTTTTCCAAATCAGATATTATCTATACTTCCCTTCGAGGGTCAGGGAAAAATTTTTTGTAAACTTATAGCTGATTTTTTATTATCTGGGAATATTTGCTTAATTATTTCCGATGGAATATTTATCGAATAGAATGGTACAATTTAGTTGAATCGAACATTCTTTCTTACACATGCTTGAGCAAGCATTTTCTATCATGTATCTTGTTATTTCGCTTTAGTCTATTCTTTCCACTCAGACGAAGGGATATATAATATTTGACACATTATTGTAAACTATCGGGAATAAAGGAATGGCCTAGTTGACTCACAAGTCATAGTTACCGCCACCGCAGTAGTAATTGGTGTTCAGTCCCATACCAGATAAATACTTACAGTAAAGGAATTTGCCTACACCGTAAAACCGACCTCCCTCTATGGACAATGCCTCGTTTTGCGTAAATGTCAGATCTACGGGAGAGAGATCACCCAGAATAAAACCGATTTCACCACCCAACCGGATACCGCCATGACTATAGCCACCACCTTTACCAACATCTGCTCCCTAAGGAATGCTAGAACGGTTTCCTCATTCCTTTCAAACAAGAAGAGATGGAAGCAAGCAAAAGATTATTCACCTGACCGAGTCCGTTAAATGTCATGCCAAACATACTTTACCAACAACGGAACTCGACTTCTCGGTAATATAGCATGCTTGTAGACTATCATTTGTTTATATGCGCAATGTATCCCAAGTAGCGGTATTTATAGTGACTTTAATGTGGCGAATTCCTTTTTCATAGCATATACAAAAGTAATAGTTATAGCCAGTGGTAGCGTTCTTAAAGATGACGAAATGGTGAAATAAACGTTGAAATATTGCCAATGAGTTTTGGATTCATCGCAACTCAAAATCCCAACACCACTGAACCAAATTTGATAAGAATTAGTCCTCATTAAAAATAATTTTCTTTTAATAAAAATACTGCGAGAGATAGAGCAGCATAAGGAAGCCGGAGTTCATGCGAAATAAGATTTTTTTGACTTGAAGGATGAACCCCATCATCTCCGTAATATCTATCTAACGTCATCACTAATTACCAAAATTTAATTATCTTGTCCTCATAGTGATGTGTGAAATGGTCAACCTGATTGTGACAGGATCACCCTGAGTGGCTCATCCTCTTCGATCGGAAAAGCTAAGTGTACCTCGGATGATAGTTGCAGAGACACCGCTGACTCGGTTATATTGGAAACCAGTTCTGTCCACAGTGTCCCTTCCTTTTTTACAACCGTCCTATCCAATTAAACCACACATACAATTATTTTCTCATGTGCGTCCTCATCCTAGTGACGAATATAAATAGCCTTTCAAGACACAAACACACACACATATAGACTGTCACTTGTCAGACACATCTATCTTCGCTCCCTCCTCTTCTCAATTCTCTCTTCCCTTGGGAGTCTATACTGCGGTTTTTTCAATACATCCTGGTCTAAACAATTCTTGGTGTTCTGCTTCATTGCTATTAGCCCTTACTCTAACCGCAACAGACTTCTTACTCCTCACCTTCTCTTCCCAAATCTATGTGCGCTGTCTTACTATTTTAACTTGTCGCCAAAGTTTTGTCGAATAGTTTTGCGCCTAATTTTAGGCATAAATTTGCTGCTGATAGTAAAAGAATATTATCGTAAACAGCTTATCTGCACCATCCTACCTCCCTGTTTCAATGAAGGTCATACAGTCATTAAAATTGTGCGGAGTTGAGAAAAGAAGGTCTGCGATCCATTAGATCGACTGAACAAATTTGCTTGCGAAAATTCTGGTAACCATGTTAAGTAAAACAAAAATACTTGAATTTCTTATTTAAACGATACATTACTTAATATTTGTCTTAAAGAAATTATAATAATGGCTCTGCACAGTGGATCCTTCATGAGACAGTTCAGGATAGATTTATCAGATAAAATAACTTCATTGAGCTTTGTACGATAGGAAACTGATAATATTCCCTAGCCTTACCATCTTAATAAATGAACGATAATATCAAAAAGAGTGGAAAGACCATTCCATGCTGCTTTTTATATGCTATCTATTCTTATGAGTATTGTTTCCGTTCCAACTTTGCGACATATATCACAATGGAAAATGAGAATTTTACAATTGATATTGTAGTAAATGGGACTGGCTTAGCTGCAAGTAAAACAGCAAATGTTCGTGTCGTTCAATACTGTGTACTGTCAACAGCTTAGAAATCGAAACCGGTACACAAGCGATTGGAAATAAATACACAGAAATGGTCTTTACAAATTGATTACATAATGACCTTACCCTTGAAGGACACAAGTCTGTCAAACACTCGATCTAGTACTGATGATAATCGTCTTAAACGTTATCGTGGGTCACAACAACAGGAACAATTACGTAGATATCCTCTTTCCAATAAAGATTTGAAAACATGTACACGATACATACTTCATGTTACTCTTTTAGATAACTCTTTAACACTTGAAGTTTACAATATGTGACTATTATTATTTCCAGATACTTAAAACAAAACAGACTGACAAAGTAATTAGGTTTAAGTGTCCCTCGGCTAAGTAACCACAAAGTGGTAGTAGCAGTAGGAGGCAATAAAAGGAAACTTGCGTCTGTCTCGTCCAAAAATAACATTAGTACTTTCACGCCTCCCACAGTTAATAAATCTCTGCGCTTAGACATTCAAGTCCATTCAGCAGCCTGCGTCATCCACTAAAAGAGAAACCCTCCATGCGAATGGGAGAATCATAATCTGGGCCGTCTGCGCTTGTCGATCTTCTCATCTATGTATCTATCCTTCCAGTCTCCGGATTTATTAATTTCCCCGTCTACACTTTCTCAAAAGGCAAGTCGGTACACTCAAAGGGCTTCCAGACCCTTTATTATCACAAGCAAACTCATTAATCCTCTCTCTTTATGAGTGTGAGAACTCAGGCTGGAGACATGCTCAAGGACACAATCAATGTCCACAAATGCGGACTCAGACCCAGAGAGGTCCCACCATTTGGACAAGAGTATTTCATGATCGGGGAGGGGATCAATACTTTTTATTCTGCCGAACTGTGAGAAAATCTATCATTAAGCTAATAAACTAATAAAAAGATGTTGGGACCATTATGGATATTCAGTCAATTTTCCCATAGGCACGGGAAGTGAAATTTACATTAACTAGGCTGATCTTTCAAAGCGGCCTTAGTAACGCAAATTGACGTGTCCAAAAGTGGTGCAGAGTTTTTGATCTACTGTAGTCTCTAGATTGGACCGTGGATGATAATCCATATTCAGTGACATAGTTAATACGCTGCAAAGATATCTGATTAATCGGATTTGATTTGAAAATGATCCACTGTAGATCAAAACACATTATGATGAAGCTAGTAATTTTGATCTCTGGAGCAGTATAAATTGGTGAACTATTTTCCTTTTGCATGAACGCATCTGGGTACATTAGTGCTGAACCATATTCGTAGCGATTATCTATGTACATTCGCATGTATTCATTCTTTTATCGATTTTTACTTTCGTATTGTTTGCGTTTATTATTTTAGTGGTTAGAATAACCGATTGCTTATTTAGTCAGTTTGAATTACAAGTTCGTGTCTAGGAGAGGAAATTGACAGGGAGTAGATAGATTTCAAGATCATACTTACTGAGAGGATGAGAGAGGCAAATGAAGGGATTTCAGCCCTGAAACAAGGACTCTACACATCTCCGGCTGCAGTTACAACCTCTTTATACCTAAAAATTTTACTTCTTGAGATTTTTTCAATCAATCGAATGGATCAAAAGTTAATATTCATTTTTTATTAATTGCAAATTAAAATCCTGTTAAAAGTCTATTAATTACAGAAGAAAGTGAATACCCGAATAAATCATATTTAAAATATACATTGCATTGCCGATAGTTGGTATAAGCTAGCGCGATTATTTTTATTCTAATGGCTAATATAGTGAGGTGATTCGAGCTAATATGATTTTAACAGCGCTCTCTAGCATTCAATTAAGGTGAAATTTAACCAAGAATAAATAGTCTACATTCTTTTGTTTCTTATCTGCTTGACGAGGCCTTCAAGCGAAAGCCGTCGCATAGTCATGGAAATATAAACATATGAAGTAATAAAATGCAACGAAAATACGTTTGACCGACTGTCGGAGTTAGCATGGTAATTTCCTGAGTAAATAGATGCAAACCGGAAAAGGGTACAAAAGTAAAATACACCGCAGGGAAACCTTGTCTGAATAAGAGAAGTTCATATAGCGCAGTCTAAAAAACGTTGCCGTTCGTTAACAATTGTAATAATTTAATTAATTTTAAAATTCGTAATTACTATTAAGATCACACTGTTTAAAATGGTAAACAATTTAGTTTTATCAACAATTAAGAGGTCCAATATAAGACGAAAGCGAGGAAGAAATCAGACAGAAATTAAAAGCAAATTTAAGACATAAAAATGTGGTGGTTAATTTGAATTCTGGATTCATCATGTGGACCCTTTTCCAAATGGGTACAGTTCACTACGTCGTATCCTAATATCCGGAATTTCAAACAAGAATCGGATTCTTGTGTTACTCGGTATGATCTTGCCAACAAAGTTTAGAGTTTGTTTACCAATTGATTAATCCGAGAGATAGTTCATGAAATTTCAATATATTTGCCTCTTCTAATATGCAAGAGCGTTTCATTCATACTAGATAGGATAGTTTAGTATAAAAGAGTTCACCTTGAGTGATTCAATAAATAATTCTTTACTGAACTTGATATTACCATTATTTACCGATTTATTCTCCAATGAATTCATTAAAATAATCAAGGTCATTTTATTTGGTCATTGACAAAAACAATCATTTTCTTAAATTATTTCGGACTTTGAAATAATTCTAATAAATGAATAATTTAGAAAGTCATTTAAAAATAAAATATAGTTAAAAAGGATCAATAAATTGGTTAAGAAGACGCGAATTGTACTTTATTTGTCAATTTGGTCAGTTTTAGATGAATACCAATATTATAAACCGCTTATTTCTTTGTTTTCAGTTTGTAAGATGTTTTCAGCTTTTAGCATTCTGGTGATGTCTTAGCTATTAGAAGATAAAACGTATCTGACCAACCATCCAAATCAGTTGACTGACCATCAAATTCTCACTATCAATGATTTCACTCAAGAAACAGAAAATATACAAACAAAGTCTAAAATTTGAACACTGGAATATTGAAACTCTACTCGAGAAGTAAAAAGCATATAGCCTGAATTCAAAGATCAAGCGTCATTAAAATCCTTTGATGACCCGGGTTGAAATTCTACTTAATTTTGACTCCTTTCCCTTCTAGTTCTCTACAATTAGATGGTTTCCCAAGATGAAAAATCGTTACAATAATTGAATAGCAATTGACGCGAGACATTCTTAAGTGGCTTTCAAATATGTCTAGGTCAGTGTAGGTCCTTATCATTCAAAGGTAACAAAATAACGGCTATTTGGGCTTTAACTAAGCCCAAAATATTTCGAAGTTCTTACATACCCACTTATCCATCTTACCTACTTTACTTTACTTCTAAAGACATAGAGAATCAAAATAAAACCAAAGGTGGTAACTTCACGATTTCGGGATTTCCCGGCAGCCTTCGTGTTATTAGTTTAGATTCTTATAAAGTAAGTCTCTTGGCATTCAAACTTCATTGTATACGCGTTTAGACCATCCCCCATTTCAGCTAGACCATTTTACTGTTTTCGCGTACGGATGATATCCCACGATTAAAAATGTAACATATTTTCCATTAGTAAATATTACAGCAAATGGCAGGAGTAGAGAAATACGCTAGGACATATATTTCACTCAGTGCAGAGTAGTTATTAAGTAGAAATCTTGAACTCAGACGAGCAAGTTTCCCTCTACTCTTCTCTCAAGGTTAAGATTCTAGGTGTATGTTTCCACTGTTCGAATAATGTTTTGCATACTAGGTTCAAAAATAGGGGGACAGTTATAGCATGATGGAAAGATTTTATGGTCGGATTAACTTTTCTCTATAAGTTTAAGCAGTAGGGAATGTGGGTAAGTCTGATCTAAGTCACCAAAGAGAAGGAGAAAGGTGGATACAGACAAACTCAAAAAAGCCCTATTTTAGCTTATATTATATCTCTGTGTTGACTTAATCTTGAGAACAGTATCCCGATCTGAGAATAGAGAAATAAATAGTTATAGGAAATAACAACAGGCTAGAGAGAGTCTGTGAATAAACAGGGAGTGAGAAAAGCAGAAGTCTTTAAAAATATTAGATTCCTATCCGAACTATATATCACGTTGACTCTTTTGGTTTTAAACCCTCTCTAAGTGCTTAAGAGAGGCCTGAAATAAATTTATGCTCCATTGCTTTCTTTGAGGAGATACACGGCAAGCGAAATCCACGACCACGAAGGCAGCAAAAAGTTGGAATGACCAAAGGTTAGATATTCTTTTTATCAAATGGATTACCCAATTGTTATTGAATATCCCGTCTAACAAAGATTGGTATCTAAGGCGTATAAATGAATAAATTAAGACTAAGTACTGAATAAAGTACACAACTACAGAATAATTTAATCTAACAACCCTCATAAGTCCGAATTATATGGTAGTGAGAACCGCCGATGCCTCCTCAACTAGAAATGATTTATTAAAAGGGAAAACAATTTTATGTTGTGTTACCTACGCCCAAAGTCCTAGAAGTAAAATTAATATTATCATATTGTTCAGGTAAGGTGATTTGGTTTGTACAGGGTTAGCTTATATTTACTAACTCCTCTGGCGTTACGAAGATGGGAGAAGACTTTTTATGCCAATAGACGAATTAGTTCTCGTACGTAAAATACGTGATTACGCAAGTGTAATATGAATGTAAACCTTTGTTCTTGAAAAAATTTGATCCGATCTTGTTGCCCAGTATACAACACTCAAATGCGTAGAATTTTGAGCCTCAAGCCAAGGAGACTTTTAAGTATAAAGCAGGAACAAGCATTACTGGAAATCAAAAGAAATCTCCCATTTTTCGGTATCGAAATCTCTTCATTTCACTTTCTTTTGCCTCTAGAAAATGCAATATTGGATATTATATTATCTCCTTGTCCAAATAGAATCTAATCAAAAGGACTTAATATTTATCGTGTTATAATGTTCCGAGTTTCACATTCAGCTAAAAACTAATTTTAATATACTTAGGTGATCAAATTATTTATCCTACCCTTAATCCTTTCCCTTTATTTGCTAGAAAAAAAACGTACTTTCTTCCATCATTACGTATATTTAGACCGCATTCTTTTGTATGAATAAATGCTCTGGAGTTGTATTCACACTGAAAAATGCTATTCAAAAGCCTCACGAATAAAATTACCCGGCGAAGATCTCTTGAAAAAACTGGACTATAAAAACCTAGCAGAGTTCAAAGTTCAATTTTATGAACCAATTTTTATCTGACGCCTATTTTAATTGAGCCCTAGGGTTAGATTAATTATCATTCTTTGTAGATAAATGGCAGTTAATCATGTCTAAATCCTGTTGAAATTCTTTCATTATTTTCTTTGAATTTCAAATAAGACTATTAAAGTAAGATAAGAACAAAGGATCTATAAAATTTATCCACACTTAATACAATGCTTGCAAATTGGAAAAAATATATAAGGATATTGAGCAGTAATTTCTTATTATAGGAATCTTCTAATTGAATTATTCATTTGTGATTTTATAAAAATGGAACACGAAAGAATGCATATAAAGTAAGGATTTATTTGAAATTCATTTTGTTCATGGGCGTTCGCCTGCAGTTACTTATACAGCCGAGCTCCCCTCTATAGAACCTGTGGCCTTGAACAGGATTGCATGACAGTTCTTGACGGTCTTTATACTCATATTTGCATGCTCCTTTGCAATGATCCTTCTTTACGTTTCCAAACTTCTTTGCACATCAATAGATTGGTACGTTATTGAACACTTAAACTCTAGGAGATCTTTATAGAGAGTTAATTTTCATTCACCTTTTGTATAAGAAACAACTGGTCTGTCTTCCATTTTCCATCTTTCATTTAAAAGCGCGATTTTGCTTCCATCTCCCTTGCAAATATTTGACTGAAATGGCTTGATACGTTATTTTCTGAAGAATTTGCTGTAATTTCAAGTTCAAGAACTTCTGTCATTTGTATAATTCTTTGCAATGTCTAAACAAATTGGTTCACCTATTGAAACATTAATCATGTCTCACTACTGCTAAAGTTTGGTTCACAAGTCACACAAATGTCGCCACAGAACTAGTAAAAACTTTTAAGTCTTAAATAATAACATCGCTATTTAATAGTACGATTAGTATTTGAAAGAAACAAAGAATTAGGCTTGAGCAGTCCATCGAACTCAGTTCTAATATCTAGTTATGACATTCATCACAATGCATGAGTTCTTCTCTCCGATTAACTGAGTACCACCCAATAAACCTGGCGTAATCTATATTAGTTTTATTAACAATTTCTTTCCGGAAGATTAGACCATTGTTATTATTCATGGCAACGCAAAAAAGATTACACTTTTCAATTTTCGGAAAACATTTGAAAGTAAAATGATCCATT
>CAADRB010000038.1:543048-553886 GCA_900708905.1 Hymenolepis diminuta | reverse complement strand
AAGTTGTCACAGTGTCTTGCTTAAATTGATTTCAAATTCAGGTTGCACGCTTTACTCAATCGCTAATCCCCTTTTCCTAGTTCTAATATTCTAAATGCCAAAGTTCCGGATTTTTCCCTTGGATTCGAGAATAAATTCATGTCTGTCATGTCAATAACTCATTGACCAGCTCATCAGATTGAATAGATGGTCGTACCACTTCCAGGCACTTTTTCAAAAAGTAAAGATGTAAGATACAATATGATTTTAGAATAATATTATTTTGTCTAAACAGTTATCATTTTGACTTATTACGAATAATACTTACTTTGGTCAGTTCCATCCAAAAATGTACTCAAATGTTGCATTTTTAAAATAAAGTTCCTCTGAATAATTTCTAACATAAAATTAAATAGCATAATAATTTAATGATATGGATTCCCTACAGCAGTTTAAAATCCTGATGTTTGAATCCTGGCCATCCAAAAGTCACTAAAATCAGCATATGATTAGGGCCGATTCACTCACTGCATATTTTCCTAATAAATGAGCTCAATAAAGGCTGTATCAAGTGCCGCCTATGCACAAAGACAAACCCGTTTGCGAAAAGACAGCAAAGAGGATCCTAAAGATTTATTAATTGAGCGTTCACACCAATTATGGATCCGACGAATGCAGAATGACGTAGAACCTGATACCATCTATTGGTGAAACAGTTGTTTTTCATTCAAGGAATGATTTTTATAAGCCAGATAATGAAGACTTGGCAACATCGATTCTGCAGAACACATCACAATTATTATAAGATAACAATAATATCGAAAACAAATTTTTTCTATTTATTAAATTTTTTCCGTTTACCAACAGGAAAATTGATTCTAAGATATTCTATTCTTCACTCAGAAAAATATATAATTTTTCACCGTTCAAGAGGGCTGAATTTCAAAACCAGTTGCGTAAAGAAATAAATACTCGTATACAAGATCATTATTAAATTTACTCAAACTGCTGAAATTCCGATAATTTTCTTTACAAACGTTTTTGTTTTTAATTAAGATCCAGCTACATTTGAGATTATTTAACTATTCTCTAATGTCATGCTGAGATTTTGGGTCACATCAGGAATCCTTTGGAAGTCACGTTAACGTTAAAACGGTACATTAAAAGGTGGCCCAAGTTCATAACTGAACAAATATCTTAGTTAGTTCGATAAGATTTTGGTTAATTAATGATCCTCCAGTATTACGGTGCAATTTCGGATTAAATCGGAAACACATCTGCAGGTTAAAACGTAAAAGAGTAGTCTAAATTTTGAGCGAAGGAAAAAAGTGCTTCGAAAATGCTTTTGTGTAACCACAAAACTAGATTCTCATAGAGAGTGTTTTTAACATATTTTTGAAATAAAAGTTTCCAGTATCACAACAGTGGAATGGTGTTAATCAGTCAACCTTTTTGACTGCTACTGATGGTGCAGTGTACTCAGAAAACATGTGAGGATTTCTAGGAAAAATTTGTTATTCTATCGGTCCGTGATATTTAGGCAGTTGCGCTTGTTTAAATTTCGCAAATGAAGTGACAATTGTACTAAAATACAAAATTGATTACAAGTATTAAATTATTTAATTAATGAAGACAAAGACAGATATTATTCAAAATACTAATTCATTTAATCACTTCGATCAAAAACTGATCAGTTAATATTCAAATTAGGAAGACGACTTGGCAAGGAAGATGTGTAGACTTCAATTTCAAGTTTGGGAAGAAGGAGGAATATATATCATGGATAAATAATTCTTGAAACATTAAGATTTATAAAGGATTCAAGTCGTTATCGGTACCGCCTTGATCTTTAGGCTAATTGAGAAGAAAATTTCATCTAGGGATACTTTTGAAGACTATTTAAATAGTGTGTTAAAACTGCCTATGATAATGCGAAAAGATTTGTAAAATTTAATCATTGGAAAACGTCTGAATAAGAGGAACGGAAAAGGAGTCAACTCATATATGAAATGGGGAAGGGGTCAATAATAAGTAGGTAATTAAATCAGAATATCACGGGTCTTACATTATTTGAATTCGGGAGCATTATTTCGTCCAGATTCTCTTAAGAGGAAGAGTTCATCTTATGATGTTATAACGTGCAATCTTCATCATTTGACTCCCAGGTTCACGGAAGAAATCGTGTCCATTGACTGTTTGATTTACTGAAGAGGATGATCATACCAATTTGATTTATGTGTAATTTTTTACTGAACATTGCAAAACTGATTCGGCAAATCTTGGTAAAGACCTGTATCATTGTTTTATTAATGAATTCTGGGGTGCGTTCTCCATAATATAGATTCCCCATAATGTATTAATTAAAATAACATTTTGGTCAAGAATATTCCTATTACCGATTACCGGTTTTAAAAAAGTGATTGCCTGTATTTGAGTGCAGATCATGAGAAACATTTTAAACTGAACTGAAGGACTTTGAAATGAACAAAACTAGACTAAAATCCTTCTATGCATCAATTTTATTAGTCAGCCATTATTTTAAAAAATGGGCTTACAAAATGGATGAAATAGTATTTTTAAAGTGAATTTCATGTCCAGATTTGAAGAAGTACGGAACTTTGATTACGTTTAAGCTAAACTGGAAAAATTAATAGAAAACAGCGGATATTGGGAGCTCAAAGCAGTACTAATGCCAAGAGTAGAGCTATTCTGATAATCCGACTGAGTTAGACATGACTATCTCCTTATTGATCTTTTCGTATAGGCTAACAGGATGCAACAGCCTCTCCCAAAATTAGAAGAAAAAGAGTTGAGATGAAACGTTGGCATATTGAGCTATCAAGGAGGATGAAGAGGGAGAGAGATGGCGTAATAATAAGATTTAGTTTAAACCGGCAGACTTATAACTGCTAGCATTAAATTCAACAAAGGGAGAAAAAAAGTAGCATTTGAAGATGTTGGGCCTGAACAATCAAACTGTCAGAGATTGAGTAGTGATATGTATCTCTTTGTTCTCATGATTTTTGGAAAATTTTTCTAGCCCTTAAGTTTGGTTGGAGCTTAACTTTGAAGGTTATTGAATGATAATTTGCACTACCGTTTTAATTTATGCGCATTTTTAAATAAACAATATTATTTCCTGAGGTTTGAGACTAGGGTATAACTAATGGCTAACAACTGACCACCACAGTTGCCAAATCAGATTGCCGAGAGTGGAGATTAAGCCAAAGTATATTGTACAAGAACAGTTGAAATTCGAGGGAAAGAAAGAGACACAAGCATTCGCAACGCGTATCTTTAAGCCAAAGTGGGCATAGTAACACAAGCAATTCTTTTACTGAGTCACTGCTGTGTCGAAGCGATTGAAAATCGATAATCGATAGCTTACCGTCGCAGTTTGAGCTGAAATACAGAGATTGCACTAGGCTTATACAGACATTCGGAAGTAAAAATACTCACAAATAAAAATGGTTTAAATTAACGTGATTTGAAAAATAATTTTGAGAAGCATTTAGGGAGCATTTCTTCATATTTAAGTTAGTATCGTTCTCTCCAAACTTATCAACTCGCCAATAAACGCTGAACGGTATGAATATGATTCAGAAATCCAGGAAATAACGAAATTTGGATTTTGCGAAACAAATCAGATAAACATTGTACAGCCGAAATCCAAACTTTATTTTCAAAACGATTAACCTTCTCCTCCCTATTAACTCCTTGTTAAGTCTGTTACATCCTCATAACATAAGCGTAGTTACTTATTAGGAGGTAAGATTCACGGATAATGTAGGACAATTTAATAAAAGGCAAATTCTTTTGATAAATACTAGTGATTAAATAAATTTATGTATTTATTACACGCGAGGACTACATAATATCCTCGAAGGAAAAAATAATATTAATATTTATTTTACTCACTCTGTGTTTGTTTCACCTAGTCCTTTTAGGTATTTCGATATGAAACTTTTAAAATAATGTCTTACTCTCTTTTTGAACTTCATAAAGGTATAATAAATATGATATTAGGAAGCACATATATCCTCAAGCATAGTAACTTTATGTATTGCAATTATTAAATTCGTTTTAGGAAGATTAAGGGAACATAAAATTTGATAACTTACTTGTGTGGAGAGTTTTAATATCATTAAAAAGAGCTATCATTTTAAGTAAATCCCTCCTCGGCAACCTTTCAGAAGTCCCAATGGGTTGAAGAGGGAGAAATTATTGGAAATAGTTAACTTTAGGCCAGAGAATAATAAGAAAGATTCAGAAATAGTATTTTAAATTCTGTATTCTCATAGATATCATCTATGTTTCAAATTAAGCCTGTTAATGGAATAATTTTTTAATGATTACTAGTTTTTTAAAAGGTTATTTCGAGATTAAAGAAAGTGAAAAAAATTGGAGCATATCAACTGGTCGATTATAATTCAGCTTTATATTCCCATATCTCAGTTATATTTACGCTAAACAATGTCTGTCCAAATAGAGTACATTTAGACAAGTGTCTTGGAAGAAATAATTTCTCCCAATAAATAGATCTGTTTTAGCCAATTGCAAGTTTAATTGCTTTATCTTGTAACGGCTTAGTTATCCACTTTTGTAAAATGTGACCCTTCTATACTGTGGTACTGCTGGGGTTCCTAATACTGCTGCTATGCCACGTCAGCCCATTAGATATCACTAGATTACAGTTGACTCAGGCAACGAAGAGAAGGTTAAGACAATGCAGTCAGCCGCACGACATTTTACTAATCAAAAGCATTATACAGAAATTCAAGTTGTCTTCATGTTTTTGATGTTGGGACATCAACATACCACCGGAGTGATAACAGTTTTTGTCCCAAATAACTGTCAAGCTGTCGGAAGCGATGTGAGCCCATATATGGATACGGGTGATGGGCGACCTTGAGATAACTTGTGGGAATCGATTAACCCCAGATATTATTAAATTCTGGAGCTTACTTAACGGAAGTGTTTTCCAACTAACACTTTTCAGAGAAAAAAATGTTTTAAACAGAATCTCTTGCGCTCGAAAAACCGTTTTGATTACTCATTTCAACCATTATAAAGATATTGATGATCTTATGTTCACTCTTAAAGAGCCATTATATAGTCTGCAAAGAGAAATTTATGAATGCTTATTGTCTTATATTCCATATATACTGATGATGTCAATTTGATAGGTGATTACTCGTTTCAGCAGATACAAATCTGACCGCCTCTTTTAGAAACTGTCCTTTTGTGATCGAAGAGGTGGCAGATATTGCTGCTTATGGACTGACCGGAAGGTGACATCCCCGCTTTTGAAGAAAAGTGGCAGCAAGTAGCAACGGAAATTTCTCAAAAGAAAGCATATTTGAACAAAAATAAAAACAAAGTAGAAACATTAATTTTAATTTCCAGCCATAATCCTTAATCTAGTCAATTGCCAGTACACTTCGAAAAGATTGAAGATATCCTAATTTCACACTTTTAAAACACAGTAAACGAATACCCATTTGGAATGAAAGGAGATCATCTAGCCACTAGTGATTATCCATTCCAGTTACAAAGCATTTAAAATAAAACATCTGGATAACTTCACTTTGCCTTCAAGTCAGCATTTTATGTTCTTTGTATTGAACTCCTTAACCACATATATGTATGTGACAAACGCAGGGAGACTAAAAATATACCGTGAAATTCCTTCACAAGGGCTCTGATTTCTTCAACAGAAGGGTCTCTCGCTTAACCTCAAAACTTTACACATATTTCCCGCTGCTGTCATGACGCATCACTCAAAGGTCAATCCTACCTATTTTATTTGACAGCTTGATGTGTCCAGTATGGGGAGTATTCCATTTGGCATCCACTTAGTCCCATCAGACTGGACTGTCAATCAGCTGCTCAACTCCTTTCCCCCCTACCTCCCCCCTCCTTCGTATGTCTCCAGAATGGACATAGGAGTCACCAGCTGAAGGGTTCTGTCCGGACAGAAACTAGGGCAGAAGAATATGCGGAGTAAATATTTAGCTGACAACGTAAACATAACCTAAATGCAGTTTTTTGTACACAAAAGAAGGCAAATTCCCAACCCAGGCTGGGAAAATAAACACTCGGAAGGAGATACAAAGGGTGACACTTCTAATTATTAACATTCCTTTACGCTCTTCGCTCCAATTATGCAGACTATGAATTGTCGTGACTATTTTCAAGTAATATTTTTGTCTTCTTTTCCAGAGATTATTTCGCTTGGATTCTAAAGTTTGAATCTAATTATTATTTAGAAAAATAAATACTTTTACACTTCAAATCCCCTTTTGTTTTGCCATTAATTGAAGATTCTTCTGATTTCCCCTCCTGAAATGGATTCTTTTCATCTCCATGAATTTGGCTAACTCAGTAACTATTCTCACCATACATATTAGAGAACTATGTGCTTTGGGGATAAACCAATTTTGTTTCCGTAAAGTTATTTTTGGCAATAACAACCAAATTTCACTTAGCTGCTGTTGAGCTGATGGATATTCACCGCGATTTAAAATTGGCACAAATAGAGGAAAAATGTCGTGAATAACTGGGAAATTCTCAATTATTGATAATTTATGATATCATCCTGCTGATCTCTACTATTAATTTCAAATCCACTAGCAGAGTTTCCAGGAGTGAATAATTTACTTCAATTGCAATAATTACGTCCTTAAAAAATTATTAGTATAATATAATAAAATCATCTTTAAATGACCTACGTCTGCACACATGCAAAATATTGAATTACTGATTGATATACTAGCTAGAAATTTCGGTTTTAAAAGTTAAATTTGTATAAATTTGTTAAGGTGGAACTGGCCGCACGTACTTTCATAAACAGACAAACTTAAAGCATTTAAACGCACACCTATTTGTACTAATACTAAGGAATAAACAAATACGACCGTGTAGATGCCATCAAAAATTTAACTATTTAAATTAAGTCAAATAATTATTTGTATTTGCGGTAAAAAGCTAAATCGGCAATGTACTGGTATTTTTGCTCTTTTCATATGCAGAATGCTTCTCTTTGTGATTGAAATTAAAATGTGAATATTATTTGAAGTTAGTCATTTATTTTCTTTATATCGTATGCTTGTTTGGTGATTAGGCGCTTTATTTAATTCACCGATTTTATTTAAGAGAGGTCAGTAATTTCAAACTATTTACTCTAAAACTGAAATTTCGGGGAGGTTCAAGACAAAAAATTCGAAGAAGATGCTTTGAGTTATAGTAACTGAAATCCAATAATCTGCGATTTATATTTTACTATCCAGGTTGTGAGATTCTGTGTAATAACTGTGCGTATCAGTTTCCTAAACTCTTTAACGGGATTATTTTTCAAACAAGTCATTTCTTTATAGCAAGCCAGAAAATGCGGAGCTCATTTAATCGTCATTGCTTATAACTGGTTTCTCCTGTTTAATGAAATTCAAATTCAGAAAGAAACCGATACTCAAGACTCTCTCTTTGTCATTTTCTCATATAAAAAATCCATATTTTGCACAATATGCAGTAAAAATAGCATCATTTTGAATTCAAAAACATATAGAAGAGCACAAATAGAGGGACTGTTTGGGACTAAAGTTGTGAGGTAAGCTCATCTGTGCCGTACTGTTTAACTTGAATTCCAGAGGCTCGAGTTTGGTATCTATCATTAGCTTGCTTACGCTGGTCAAAACTGATTGCATTCAAGTAACCAAACAAATGCAGTTTCTTCCCCAATACCTCATAAAGGTGGTTAAATGCTGAGTCTAATATTGTGCTAGTTAATTTTCGAGCTCAGAGCCCTCTTACCACAAATCCAGACCCAAACTTACTCCAGACTTCACAAAACCTGACTTTTCGTTAATTATGATTGTGGCATGAAATGACTTAGTAGTGTTTGTCCCCTTCCCCCCCCGCCCTCCCCCATCTCCATTAATCCCGGTGCGCTTGTATCGATTTTTCATTTCAAGCTAACTAATCCGTCTGACCACCTGGCGTTCAAGCAAACTTCATTTCTGTTTCCCACGGATTCCATTCAAATTGATTATATTGTCCTAATTCTATTTAATGTACACGTGCACGCATTTAAAAAAGAACGTGTTGGGGTTGGAGTAATAAAATCGAGGTCACTATAGTTAATAACAGAAAACAGTTACTGAAAGTAGAAAATAAAGAGTTGTATAGGCCAAAGTGCATTGAATAAATCACCATGGGGATTCAAGAGAGTGTGAGATGAGAAGGAAGCATACGGGCAGATAAAGGACAAGCGTGTGTGTATATGATTGGAAATACAAAGACAGTTAATAAGAACCACTAGGGCCAAGACCCGCGTCAGAGTATGAGTGTAAGTGTACCTGTAAAGGAAACGAGATAGTTATAGATAAAAAGGTGAATCGATAACCTCGTCTAGACATGACAGATAGGGGTTTGAGTCAAAAAGACATCACTGCGGCTTCGTGGACGAATGTAGTTAAAGAATAATTTTACAAACGTATAGAGACATCCTCCAAATGAAAACCACCCGTTATTCAGCCATAAAATGCTGAAAATGAGACCTGATCATCGACTCCGTTTTCTTACTTTCTCTCTTTCTAGTGTCTCGGCCATCTCACATGGAAGAGAGCAAGAGATGAAGAGATAAACCGCGGCAAAAAAAGCAAAGAGAGTAAAGCCGCAGCTGCTTTTATTTTATGCTTGGAGTCTTACTCACTCTAAGCCAAAGGCACACCCTAATTTGCTTAAAAAAGGAGTTTAACGGAAGGACATACATTGTCAACCTGGCTAGGGAGAAGTGAGGAGAAGAAAGTGGGAGACTGAAAGTGAGGGGTGGGACGCGGAAATAGATGAGGATTACATTTGAGCATGTGGTATGAGTCATTACTGTATGAGAGCATACTCATCTTCTGAGCTATTCATCTGGTATCTACGTCATTTCTAAATCTTGCTCAACTCAGTAGGAATGACTTCAAATTAATGGTTTGATTAAGTTTTCGGAGCCATCTGTAATCACCGAACCAGGATAGAAGATGAGCTAAAAGAAAAGCCAAGCCAAATAAAAAGGAAATGTCGAAGAAATTAAAGAATTTTAACATGAGGATACATATTCTAGTATCCTCAATATTCACGCAGGCAGAGAATATTGAGTTCTACTATAAACAGTTAGTTTACTTTTCCATTCCGATCAATTTTACTGATTGCATAAAAAGAATTTAATATTAAATTATGTTATTTCAAGTTGATTCATATATGGTTACCCTTTTATTATTTTGTAATATAAACTATAATGAATAAACCCTTCACTGGTGCAGCGGTCAATGTGCGCCTATGCCAAGTAGAAGAACACGAAATCGATGTTTATCGGTGCACATCCAGTGGTATTGATGACCGGTCCCCATCATCAAGAAAGGTAGTAGAATGTGAGTTTCCCTCAAGAGCGGCTCCAACATACCCCCTTTTTAACCATGTCAGTTAATGTGAACATTTCTTCTAATGGGAAGGTTTAAACTCGACCAATCATTAATTTTCTGTTTCGAAACCGTCAAAAGTCTCATTTCTTCACTTTGCTTAATGTAATATTGACAGATCTTTTTCTTTCTATCCAACGAATTTTCATCTATTAATTTGATTAAGTGGATGCAATCAATACGTCCCCTTCCAAAAATGTTGAAATTGATTAATTTCGTTGTAGTTTAAATGTAATAATGGTCTTCAAGCTCTTTGAGGGCAGAGCTTTGGTCTTCAAGCTCTGCTCAACCAATATTGTGAGCAGAGAAAATACATTCTAGGTTAAATTCGATGAGAAACTTGTATTCTACCAAGGTATTAAATAGTTCGTTAAATCATTCCATGTTCGTTATCGGTAGCCACACATGTTTATTTGTCTGACATTCGGATTGGTTCCATATTGATCATTTTCCTTTTTGATGTTTCGAAATATTCAGGAGTTAGATATTTGTGTTCTTCAGAACTTGTCACATTTGATATTGCAGATATCCTTTCTTTCAAATTGGAGTATTTTTGTGTTCCCACTAAACATTTAATTGCTTAGAGCAACACGTCAAAATTATTCTCCATATAAATATTCCTCTAAGACCTAATTTTACGGCTTTAAATAACCACAAACGAGTATTCTTGATCATTTGATTGAATTAGATTACAAATTGTCATTAAAAGTCTTTAATCTGATTTCATGGCCATGCTCCTAAAAGGTCATAGATTATCTTCGTAAATCTCGTCAGAATAATCGTAAATAGCATCGAAATAAATCTTCATTAATGGCTTACACAATTAGATTATCTAGATTACTAATCACATCTGGTTTTATTCACGAAGTCTGCCTCTTCAAAGTCTGAGCATTCAGTGGTAGCATAAAGAAGTGCGAGGTGGGGGAAGCCAATACGTTTGTCTACTAGACACCAGACACAACAGAGAGTCCATATGTCACATCGGGAAGAAGCATTTTGGGTTGACTCTTGAGAATGGCCATTTAAGTAGTGATGAGTAACTAAAACGGACTGAAAACAAAAGTGAATAAACATAAGAACGTAATAACACTACAACGTTTAAGTGAATTTATATGCCATCAAAAAGTCTTAGTTACGGCTTCTGAAATTTGCTTATTAATCACCGTAGGTGGACGCATTTAAATAGAAATTCAGTGGTAAAATTGTTACTACGGAGTTAACGATTTTGGACTTGAATATCAAAGGGAGTCGTGAACCAAAATTTTAGAATCAAAGTCTATCGTAAGAAGCATAATCATCATTACATTACCATACTCTGCGCTTTCATTTAACAATTGTTTTGATCGATCCGATTTTTAATTAGTGATTTGCATTTATCAGAATGCTATTGTCGTG